>OY740718.1:39244424-39442424 GCA_963513945.1 Hydrotaea diabolus
TGAAGCCGTGCGTGAACTGATAATGCAAGATCGTCATGTGACATACCATTAGATAGAGTCGTCCTTGGACATTTCTTCCACCAGCATACATTCGATATTGCATGACCACCTGGCCGTAAAAAAGGTTTGTTCTCGTTGGATTCCGCACAATTTGACAACCGCTCAAAAAAAGGCAATTTTTGGAAAAGATTTTGAAAAAATACGATCGCGGTGCTTCAAAAGAGGATTATAAGATCGTCACAGGTGACGAATCATGGAACTATGCGTATGAGCCCGAAACAAAACAGCAATCGACCGTGTGGGTCTTCGAAGACGAGCCACATCAAACGAAAGTTGTTCGTGGAAGAAGCACTTCAAAGCAAATGGTCGCCTGTTTCTTCGGCAAAACTGGTCATGTGGCGACTGTTCCTCTTGAGCAACGTAGAACGGTCAATTCTGAGTGGTACACCACAATTTGATTGACTGAAGTCTTCGAAAAAATTCGCAAAACGAACAAGAGAAGACGAATCATAGTGCACCATGACAATGCGAGCTATCACACATAGGCTCAATCCAGCGCCTTTTTGACCGGCCAAAAAGTCGAATTAATGGGTCATTCGCCGTACAGCTCTGACTTGGCAAGGAAAGACTTCTTTTTATTCCCGCACATCATTAAAAAATGAGTGGACAACGATTTTTTCGCCAGAAGATGCTGTTGAAGCGTTCAAAACCATGTTTTGTAGGTGTCTCAATCAGAGTGCAAAAATTGCTTCGACAATTGGTTTGAGCGCATGAAAAACTGTATAAATCATGCTGGATAATACTTTGAAAAACAATAAAACCATTTTTAAGATAAATATTCGCATTTTTATTAACAGGCCAGAAATATATATAGCAGCCCTTACCCCACACAAACTGCCTTCAAAAAAACTGTATTTGTGGGAAAATTCTTTTAGTGGGAATTAACAGTCGACCCACTTATCTATGTTCGCCTGTATTTAAAAAAAAACCAAAAACGAAATAAAAATTATTTATCTTTAAAATCAGAAAAGTAGTGAACATCAGGCTAATTTTTAAAATATTGGGTTCATTGGGTATGGTTTAGCCCTATTTTAAATGTTAATAGCTTAAACAATTCATCTAGTAATTGGCTGCAATTTTCCTAGATCAAAAGTTATAGAAATCTGGCCGATGGATATCGATTCTGCACCACTTTGCGCCGTCGAGTTGAGGCGCCTTATGTATTGAGTTCAAATATATAACGCCCACTCACAAGGCCATATCAAAATCCGCAAAGTTCACTTTTACTAAAACAGCTTTTCGAAGTAAGGGCATCAACTTACTTCCGATAAATAAATTTCCCTTATGTGACCTAATTCGCGGTCACTCCTTATTGCCTGGTGTCCTTCGAAGTTTCCTTTCCATGTGATGGAATTGGTCCATAACGATATTGCTCGCCGCATGGTGGTTCAGAATTAAATTTTACTGCCTAAAAGTCAAATTATTGTCATCACCGAAATTTGTATGCCATTTAATAGCAGACATATTAAAACTAAGCCAACCAAAAATGTAGATCCAAATATTTGTAGTTGTGCTGCTCAAAATACTTATGTTATTTTAGAAAAACGTTATTTGTGTAGAAGGAAATTGCTTTTTCTCGCAAACTATTGTCGATAACTTGTAAATTAATTTAGGTAGGTAGGATAGTAAGGTATGCTGTATTACTGTACTGTTTCCACGAGGTACTCGTATTATTGTAATTTTCCGCGGGAACTTTATTTTAGTCAAATTGGAATTTTAGAGGAATCGAAGTTCTTAGGGTCAAAAGAAGAGACTGTTTTCTATATATTCTGTCTATACGTCTGTATAGCCCTTTTTAATTTGAATAAAATTACTCTGCAAAAAAATAGAATTTTATTTTTATTTTAGCTGTTCGTACACGCAGAGAAAAGATATGGTTACTACATGGTCACCGCAACAATAATATGTTCTCTACAATAAAAGCATGTTTGTCGCAACCATAGTACTGTTCTTGAGTTTCATTTTAACAACAGTATGATTGCGGCAACATTAATATTGTTGAAATGTAACAATAGTATTATTGCCAAATTTAGAAATAAAAATGTTTGGTGCAACATAATTATTGTTGTTTACAATTTACGTTAACAATAATATGATTACGGCAATCATACCGTATTGTTGTAAATATAAACATAACAAAACAAGTTTTATAGACCATACATGTATGTGTGTGGGTATGTTTTTTGATATACCAAAGAAAAACACATACATATAATTGTTGTCGTCATAAAAGCAAAAACAATCGGAAGGTAGTTCGAGGGATTTTTATTGTGTTTACTTTGTTCATTGGAATACTCTACTGCCGACTGGTTCTTGTTTATTTAAAATCTGCGTGCACTTAAGTATATAGCCATTGATCATGGTTTAATCACATTCGTTACTTGGTGTCTACGGATGGTGAAGTAGCATTCACCCCTGCTGGCAACTAAAAGTATTTTCGACTGCCGTTGGAATATATATTTTAGTTTCTTGAATACAATGTTCAATAAAAACATGGCCTCTAATCTTGCTATGTACTAATAGTAATGCAATTTAAAATAACTTACTTGATAAAAATCTATTTTTGAATAACAACATTACCCAATCATAAGTGTGAGCGTGAATAATACTATGGTTGTGGGGATCATAGTATGGTTATGTGTGAATCATACTATTATTGTGAGGATCATAATATTGTAGTGTCACAACCATATGCCCAACAATAGTATGATCCTCTTCGAATATTGTCACCCCATCCATACTTTTTTTCTGCGTGTATGACTATGAATATGTAGATTTTTAACTTATTTTTTCCTAATTTTAGCCCTTTTTTCATTTTACTTATGTTTATGTTACCTAGAAACACAGCATAACATTATTTATGTAAGAAAAGGATATAATCCAGTGGTATTCGAATACAAAATCAGTTGCAAAAGTATATCTAAGCAGAAACAAATGAATTTTAAAATATGAAGAATTTAAGAAGTTCACTAGTAATCAAATGTCCGCAGAGTATTTTACAAACAAAAATAGGGAAGATGTTTTAAGTTACTTTCAAAGCAAAATAAATTCCTGCAGCTCCAAAATACAATTGGAACTGCAAAATAAAATAAATGATTTAATTAAAAAGTTAACTAAGCGCTACAGAAGAGTTGGATAAAATGAATATAGATTTTATAACACATTTCCAAACTGGCTACACGCGGAGAAAAAACATGGTTACTATATAATCACGGCAATAATAATATGTTCTCCGCAATAAAAGAATATTCGTCGCAACCATATTTGACAATAGTATGATTGCCGCAGTATTAATATTGTTGAAATGTAACAATGTTATTATTGCCAAATTCAAAAATGAAAATATGGTTATAGCAACAATATAAATATGTTAAAAATAATATGATTTCGGCAATGATTGTAATTCTTCTTCTTTTGAATATGCTTTTTAGAACAATGTTATTGTTTCGGATCTTATGCAATAATAGTACTTTTTATATGGACATTGACATTTTTTAAACAAACTTCTTTGGCTTTGTTTAACTGAAATATTTTCAATAAAAAAGCCTATATTTTAATAAATCACTCCTATTATTTTGAATTTAATGTATTTTTAAATAATTTTCATAACTCAAACCTATTGTTGACAACTTAATCCATTTGTAATAAATTATATTGGGGATCATAGTATAATAGTGTGTGAACATACTATGGTTGTAGGGATCATAACATGGTAGCGTGTGAATCATATTATGGTTGTGGGGGTCATACTATGGTTGTATGTGAAACATACTATGGTTGCGAGGATCATAATATGGTTGTGGAGATCATAGTATGTTCGAGTGTGAATCATACTATGGTTGTAGGGATCATAGTATGGTTGTGTAAATCATACTATTGTTGTGAGGATCATAGTATGGTTGTATTTGAATCATACTATTGTTGTGAGGATCATAATATGGTTGTACAACAACCATATACACAATAATAGTATTATCCTCTTCGAATATTGTCACCACAACCATACCATTTTCTGCGTGTAGAGGGCAAATTAGTGTCCAGATATCTTTAGAAAGTAAACATCAAATGAATTGTGCGAGACCACCAAAATTAGTCGGCTACTGTAGCGATAGATCTAAAAGGCGGAAACTTAAGAATATTCATGAAAAAATTTGATTTTAAACTATTGCAGTAAGCTTGTAACATCCATTGTGATCACAAGAACAACGCACAAAAGTCTACATGGCTAAACCAAAAGTTTAAAAGGCTACTCTTGTGAGAACAAAACGTATTATCATCGCAATTCCAAGCGATGAAAACCTTAAATGAAAAGGCATTAGCATTATTTTTGGATTTGAAATCAACAACACCAATCACACACTCAGATTGCTTGCGACTAAAAACGGCTCAAATCCGTATCCAGCATATCATTATACCTAGTTCGTCTGGCCCTTCATTATTATAAAGCTCAACAGATGCTACTTTACATTCATTTAAAGGAAATGATGTGAAAAAATAAGGAAACTGCAAGTTTACTCTCTTTTGCAAATGGCGGTGTGCTGTTTCTGGACAAAAACAATACAAGCAACCTTTATGTGAAAATACTTCAGGCACAGATATGTTCATGTTGTCATTTGTACAATTGTGATTGATAAATAATTTGAAGCCCAAGCAGTGCGATTGATACAAAGGATATTCGGAAAAATCAAACGCAAAAATCTTCTACGAAATGCTGTAGACCAATCAAGTTTGAATTTACAAAAAAAAACTCTTGATATCAATTAAAAAGAACTCAGTGATATAAGAACCCAAATTGCAACAGTGCAGCCATTAGAAGTAGAAATTGACAGTCAGGCAATCTAGCAATTAGTACTCACGATGATAGATTAAAAAATTGGTCAGGCTTTACCTGATCCTTGATATGTAAATCAAGACAGTTAAATCAAGTCCCGAAAAATCATTACATAATACTGATGCATATGAATTTGAATTATCGCCATTACAAACAGAAATACGACTTACGAAACACATACTTAAAATGAGTTATGATTCGGATTTTTGACCTACGAGATCAATAAGTAACACTGACACCAACAAGGAATTAAGAAGTTTAAAAAAGAAACATGGTCAGGATCAATTTTTCAAATGTGGGTTGATCATAGACCAACTAAAACTAGGATCAGGAAATGCGAATGATTGAAATACAGCAAGAATGTTATTTTCTGATCCCCTGTTGTAGATACAAATCTTATTTCAAGATTTAAAACTATTACCGATGTACTTGTATGCAATAAACAAATTGATTCTAAATATATCTAGGGAGAAATATGGCATTTAGCATCAAAGGAATGCCAGGGAAACAGAAATAAGGATTATAGATTTTATAAAGAGTACCAGAAAAATATCACGAAATTGTACCAACGAAGATCTATTTGATATTTTGTTGGTAACGCCAGAACCGTCCATCTATAACATTCGAAATCATTGGAAAGTAGAAGATCGGTACTTTGATGAAGAAGCAAAAGTGCTGCTAGAGGACAGACATAATACGAAACTAAATATGGAAAGCCGTCTTAAGAGATCCAATGTTGCGGTATCTTTTGTGACAAACCTTGTTCTCTAAAACCGTCCACAATTTGTAATCCAATGGGTTCAAATCTGGACTGCCCGAGGGCCTTTCTTCATATGTAATGAACGCTGGATAATTGTTTCGAAGCCAGGCCTGGGACGTTTTAGCCTTATGGACCGGCGCAGAATCCTGCTGGAAAGTCCATGGCTGGTTTTGGAACAGGAAATTATTAAGAGGCTTCACAGCAGCTTCCAAAACGGTTTCTTGGTAAACTTTGGCCGATGTTTTGACTCCTTGTTCGCAGAAATGCAGTGACCCCATCGTAAGAGACACCCCACCAAACCATGACTGAAGCTGAGTGATGACCCTTTTTCACCCTTGGGATCAGTTCAGATGCTTCCTTAGATGACCGCGTTTAAAAGCCCCAAGTCTTTTTTAATGATTCGACTTATGGACTTTTGCGTGATATTCATCTCACGGGCCATGATTTTCTGTTTTCGGAGCGGATTTCTGTGAATTCTTGATTTAACGGCGGTGTTGGAACAGAGCGTGGGCGGCCCGACCGGTGGCGGTCTTTTACATCTCCAGTCTCCTCAAACAGTTTTATGCATCGGTAGACGAACATGCGGATAATCCCTAGTGGCCGGAGGGTTTTGAAAATATCACTTTTTCATTTCACACTTGAAAAGCGCTATAACAGCGATACAGTTCTCATTATCTGACCACTCCATGATGAAAGTTAAAACAATTTTAAAATCCCGTTACAGACTAATGCTATTGAGATTAGCTTTCAAAACCCATATGACATTAACGGGGTATGTTCAGTTCTACTATTGAAATGGGTGTGTTCAATGTTGTAACAGTATTTATGTGCCTACTAAGTACACAAATTCTGAACGACAGGGTGACGATATATCTTCCATAATTCTTAGCAAGTCAGAATATTTAATACACGCATTTTTATTTGTTAGGTTGACCAATTTTAAATTGCATTCGACTGCATTTTTAGGCTTTATACTAAAAATCATGCTGTTCTGAAAAAGATCAATTCGTACGGAATTTAGATGATATGAAAGAGAAAAATACTATATATAATGAGTTCAAATTTCATTTTGCCAATTTTTTTTAAATTGTAAAAAATTCTAAAACAGTAAAATTCTAAAAAATCTATAAAAGCCAACATAATCGCTAAAGTTGTTAAAACACAACGGGTAACGTGTTTTTGGAATTATAAAACATATGTTTTTAGAGATTCTGGGCCAATTATAGCAATGGGACGGACAGTAATGAATAAAAATGAGGAAAAGGAAAAAAAAATCAATCATTTTTAAAGCCCTTCACTAACCTTTCTAAAAAAAGTCCCAATCAGGGGGGTAGAAAATGAGATAACAGAGGATCCAAAAATGACCTAGGGACGAAATAAAGCCGTGGCCAAATCTTGAAAAACGGTTTCCAAACAAAAGGGTGGTATGTAGGGGTCACAGAAAAAAATTTTGTGTTCCCGAAATCGTCTCCAGATAATCTTTAAATCTAGGGGGTGACAGATGCAATTTTTGTTGACCCACTGTGCGTTTCCCAAAAACGAGACACAGTTAAACGGAATCTTTTAATGACCTTTTTCTCTGTATTTCATATTTATTTGCCAGTTACGCTGAGGACTACGGCGTAGCTGAAAAGATTGGGATTTGGAGTGTATTAAAAGAATGTTTGGTATCATTTGTATTTAGTGCATGTCTGCATTTTCCTTCAGTATGTATATTTAGTTTAAGTAGAGTAAGATAGTTTTTAGTAAATATATGAGTTCTTTCAAAACCATTGAAGTGTTTGGTTTTTTGATCTCTGCTCCGTTTCCATACGTGGAGTGCATAGGAAACGCGGTGTTGATAAATACTTACATTTTGGTGACGTGATGAAGTGATATCACATGCCTAGAAAAAATAAATAATATTTCACAAGTAGTGTAAAGGAAGTGTTCTTTTAGGCGAAAGATTGCGCTTCCAAGGCTATACTTATACATCGGATTAAAAAAATATACAAAATCAAATGGACAACAATTTGCCTAAGCGTCTTCCGATGCTATCTACACGCCAAAAAATTTGGTGCTGAATGTCGAATAAAAGACTGCAATGGAACGGGGTTACCAACGAATATAGAATTGATGCGTCGGAAATTAGCAACCGGATGGATAAATACATCATACAACTGCGATCGAAGCCATAAATGGAAGGAAGGTCTTATGCAGATGGAGTAACTTAAACCAAATTAAGTACTTTACAAAGCTGAGCTGAAATGATTGAAAGCTGAAAAGGATAGTGCTGAACATATGCTGAGGCAAGCAAAGGAAGAAAATTCTTAGCTAGCGCGTAGTCTTCTAAACGAAAGAAACCGGATAAAGATTAGTGTTTATTTCGCTGATTTTTAAAATTATTTTTATATATTAAGTATTTATTATTTTGAATTAATGTTAAAATATAAGAATATTTTAAGGTCGGCAGAATGTTTATTTGTATTTAAAAGTTGTATACTTAATAGATCTTTGGAAACCACGCAGGTAAGCTGGGGACTACGGCGATAGCCTGTAGGGTACTTGAAACTTTGAGTGCATTAGAAGAATGCTCTTGCCTTTGGTACCATTTGTATTTATTGTATGTGTGCATTTTCCTTCAGTATGTATATTTAGTGTAAGTAGACTAAGATAGTTTTAAATAAATAAATAATTTCTTTCAAGACAATCGTTCGTTTGATGTGGAGTACATAGGAAACGCGGTGTTAGTAAATACTAACAGTTTATATTAAAATAAGTTTTTAAGATTCCCTGACTTATTGTTAGGGCCCCGGAGCCGATTAAATAAATATAAAGCATACAAAATAAATAACATATTTATTTTATATTCTCTACTCGAATAAACTGTTATTTGGTTCATAATCATAAACCGTAAGCTTTGCGTGGGAAAAGCTAAGTTTATAGAAAAGTTAAATAAGTACGTGTAAAACAGTACGACTGTCGCGCCGTACCTTATTCAGGAACACGGAAATCAGCTAAACAAACACACAATTTTATGAGCCATCGTCTTACTCAAGAGTTAGAACAGCGCAGACACGCTTTTTACAGTGAAGGTTCGCCGAATGCATTATTCGTGATATTTAGACATACTTCGTGTAAACAATGTAATAAGTGAGGAAACGTCACAAAGACAAGTAAGTCTCTCAGCCTGCGGTGCTAGCAACCACATAAATAACAAAAAAGGGTAAACACAGTGAACATGGAAACATCCAAGACAAACAACTGAAAGCGATACAGACAGGCATATATCTGTACATTACTACAAAGCGTAAATCCAGCCCTGCCAACAAAAAAGTTTCATATTTTGGACGGTGACGAACCACCAAAGTCCGTCACGGGAAACAACCGATTTGCATTGCTGAGAGAAGAAGAACCTTAATCTTTTATCTCGGCAAATTCCGCCCCAATAAACATACGCTAGAGAAACTCAACTGAGCTGGTAAATATCTATGCCCAGCTTGTTGGTAGTGGTGGATTTGGGAAAGGGAACGTAAATAAGACGAAAATTCAGTCAAACACCGAAAACGGGTTAAGCGCTATTTCTAGTATTTTAACGATAGAAAAAATTTGTACACATCTCTGAAGGGTATAAAAGTATCGCCGTAATCATAAAGAGCATTGAATCACTTGTTGGACCAGATATGTAAAAGAGCACTGTAAAGAGAATTTTAACGTGTACTCCGTTGGAAACGTTCTAAACAACATTTTATTTAGTTTATTATCATTTGAAAGAACATTCTTTGACATTTTTTTTTTTGAATATTATGTCTATCAAATGTTGGCCGCTGCTACGTCTCAGATGGTTCATCCGTTAAGTCCAATTTTCGATTACTCGTTCGAGCATTTTGACTGGTAATTTGCGAATGACACGCGTGATGTTTTGCTCCAAGGTCTGTCCGCAAAAACTTTAGACTTTACATATCCCCACAGGAAAGTCTATCGGTGCGATATCACACGATCTTGGTGGTCAATCGACCGGCCCAAAACGTGAAATTATCCTCTCACCGAAGTGTTCTCTCAATAAATCCTTTGATAGATGCGAAGTTTGGGAAGTGGCGCTATCTTGTTGTAACCAAATGTCTCTGAGATCACGAGCTTCAATTTCAGGCATCAAATAGTCGATTATCATGGCACGATAACGGTCTCCATTAACGGTTACGTTCTCACCGGCATCATTTTTAAAGAAATATGGACCGACGATTCCACCGACCCCCAAACCGTTGTTTTTTCTGGATGGCCGTTGTTTTTTCTTTCGTTCGAATGTTATCCAATAATGAATGCTGGGTCTCAAGATGGGTGATGGTTTTGCGAATAGTGCGCTCAGTAGGCCGATTATGTTGACCATAAGTTGAATGAAGCGCACGAAACACATTCCTCGCAGAACGTGAATTTTCGTAATAAATTTGAACGATTTGTATACGTTGTTTAGGCGTAAGTCTTTCCATGATGAAATGCTAAACAATACTAAACAAAAATAACATGACATGACTCACACGTGATCTGTCAAAAAAGGCT
Source organism: Hydrotaea diabolus (assembly GCA_963513945.1). Lineage (NCBI taxonomy): Eukaryota > Metazoa > Arthropoda > Insecta > Diptera > Muscidae > Hydrotaea > Hydrotaea diabolus. Next base: position 39,254,612 of record OY740718.1, read on the forward strand.
ATTGAAAAAATTATCGCTACTTGGATCACCCATTATAAATACTAACTTCAATATTTGTTATATAGAAGTTATGTAGCGAAAGTAATACGGTTAAAGAGCTCAATAAAAAATGTCCAAAAACATTGGACAATTGGCTATCCAAAGTTGTAGTGGTCACACCTATATTCAGCGGAAATTAAATTAATATAAATTAATATAGGACAGACATAATACGAAACTAAATATGGAAAGCCGTCTTAAGAGATCCAATGTTGCGGTATCTTTTGTGACAAACCTTGTTCTCTAAAACCGTCCACAATTTGTAATCCAATGGGTTCAAATCTGGACTGCCCGAGGGCTTTTCTTCATATGTAATGAACGCTGGAAAATTGTTTCGAAGCCAGGCCTGGGACGTTTTAGCCTTATGGAGAATCCTGCTGGAAAGTCCATGGCTGGTTTTGGAACAGGGAATTATTAAGAGGCTTCACAGCAGCTTCCAAAATGGTTTCTTGGTAAACTTTGGCCGATGTTTTGACTCCTTGTTCGCAGAAATGCAGGTCAGTGACCCCATCGCAAGAGACACCCCACCAAACCATGACTGAAGCTGGGTGATGACCCTTTTTCACCCTTGGGATCAGTTCAGATGCTTCCTTAGATAACCGCGTTTCAAAGCCCCAAGTCTTTTTTAATGATTCGACTTATGGACTTTTGCGTGATATTCATCTCACGGGCCATGATTTTCTGTTTTCGGAGCGGATTTCTGTGAATTCTTGATTTAACGGCGGTGTTGGAACAGAGCGTTGGCGGCCCGACCGGTGGCGGTCTTTTACATCTCCAGTCTCCTCAAACAGTTTTATGCATCGGTAGACGAACATGCGGATAATCCCTAGTGGCCGGAGGGTTTTGAAAATATCACTTTTTCATTTCACACTTGAAAAGCGCTATAACAGCGATACAGTTCTCATTATCTGACCACTCCATGATGAAAGTTAAAACAATTTTAAAATCCCGTTACAGACTAATGCTATTGAGATTAGCTTTCAAAACCCATATGACATTAACGGGGTATGTTCAGTTCTACTATTGAAATGGGTGTGTTCAATGTTGAAACAGTATTTATGTGCCTACTAAGTACACAAATTCTGAACGACAGGGTGACGATATATCTTCCATAATTCTTAGCAAGTCAGAATATTTAATACACGCATTTTTATTTGTTAGGTTGACCAATTTTAAATTGCATTCGACTGCATTTTTAGGCTTTATACTAAAAATCATGCTGTTCTGAAAAAGATCAATTCGTACGGAATTTAGATGATATGAAAGAGAAAAATGCTATATATAATGAGTTCAAAATTCATTTTGCCAATTTTTTTTAAATTTTAAAAAATTCTAAAACAGTAAAATTCTAAAAAATCTATAAAAGCCAACACAACACAACGGGTAACGTGTTTTTGGAATTATAAAACATATGTTTTTAGAGATTCTGGGCCAATTATAGCAATTTGACAGTAATGAATAAAAATGAGGAAAAGGAAAAAAAATCAATCATTTTTAAAGCCCTTCACTAACGTTTCTAAAAAAAGTCCCAATCAGGGGGGTAGAAAATGAGATAACAGAGGTTTGACATTGGATCCAAAAATGACCTAGGGACGAAATAAAGCCGTGGCCAAATCTTGAAAAACGGTTTCCAAACAAAAGGGTGGTATGTAGGGGTCACAGAAAAAAATTTTGTGTTCCCGAAATCGTCTCCAGATAATCTTTAAATCTAGGGGGTGACAGGTGCAATTTTTGTTGACCCACTGTGCGTTTCCCAAAAACGAGACACAGTTAAACGGAATCTTTTTATGACCTTTTTCTCTGTATTTCATATTTATTTGCCAGTTACGCTGAGGACTACGGCGTAGCTGAAAAGATTGGGATTTGGAGTGTATTAAAAGAATGTTTGGTATCATTTGTATTTAGTACATGTCTGCATTTTCCTTCAGTATGTATATTTAGTTTAAATAGAGTAAGATAGTTTTAGTAAATATATGAGTTCTTTCAAAACCATTGAAGTGTTTGGTTTTTTGATCTCTGCTCCGTTTCCATATGTGGAGTGCATAGGAAACGCGGTGTTGATAAATACTTACATTTTGGTGACGTGATGAAGTGATATCACATGCCTAGAAAAAATAAATAATATTTCACAAGTAGTGTAAAGGAAGTGTTCTTTTAAGCGAAAGATTGCGCTTCCAAGGCTATACTTATACATCGGATTAAAAAATATACAAAATCAAATGGACAACAATTTGCCTAAGCGTCTTCCGATGCTATCTACACGCCAAAAAAATTTGGTGCTGAATGTCGAATAAAAGACTGCAATGGAACGGGGTTACCAACGAATATAGAATTGATGCGTCGGAAATTAGCAACCGGATGGATAAATACATCATACAACTGCGATCGAAGCCATAAATGGAAGGAAGGTCTTGAGCAGATGGAGTAACTTAAACCAAATTAAGTACTTTACAAAGCTGAGCTGAAATGATTGAAAGCTGAAAAGGATAGTGCTGAACATATGCTGAGGCAAGCAAAGGAAGAAAATTCTTAGCTAGCGCGTAGTCTTCTAAACGAAAGAAACCGGATAAAGATTAGTGTTTATTTCGCTGATTTTTAAAATTATTTTTATATATTAAGTATTTATTATTTTGAATTAATGTTAACATATAAGAATATTTTAAGGTCGGCAGAATGTTTATTTGTATTTAAAAGTTGTATACTTAATAGATCTTTGGAAACCACGCAGGTAAGCTGGGGACTACGGCGATAGCCTGTAGGGTACTTGAAACTTTGAGTGCATTAGAAGAATGCTCTTGCCTTTGGTACCATTTGTTTTTATTGTATGTGTGCATTTTCCTTCAGTATGTATATTTAGTGTAAGTAGACTAAGATAGTTTTAAATAAATAAATAATTTCTTTCAAGACAATCGTTCGTTTGATGTGGAGTACATAGGAAACGCGGTGTTAGTAAATACTAACAGTTTATATTAAAATAAGTTTTTAAGATTCCCTGACTTATTGTAAGGGCCCCGGAGCCGATTAAATAAATATAAAGCATACAAAATAAATAACATATTTATTTTATATTCTCTACTCGAATAAACTGTTATTTGGTTCATAATAATAAACCGAAAGCTTTGCGTGGGAAAAGCTAAGTTTATAGAAAAGTTAAATAAGTACGTGTAAAACAGTACGACTGTCGCGCCGTACCTTATTCAGGAACACGGAAATCAGCTAAACAAACACACAATTTTATGAGCCATCGTCTTACTCAAGAGTTAGAACAGCGCAGACACGCTTTTTACAGTGAAGGTTCGCCGAATGCATTATTCGTGGTATTTAGACATACTTCGTGTAAACAATGTAATAAGTGAGGAAACGTCACAAAGACAAGTAAGTCTCTCAGCCTGCGGTGCTAGCAACCACATAAATAACAAAAAAGGGTAAACACAGTGAACATGGAAACATCCAAGACAAACAACTGAAAGCGATACAGACAGGCATATATCTGTACATTACTACAAAGCGTAAATCCAGCCCTGCCAACAAAAAAGTTTCATATTTTGGACGGTGACATACCACCAAAGTCCGTCACGGGAAACAACCGATTTGCATTGCTGAGAGAAGAAGAACCTTAATCTTTTATCTCGGCAAATTCCGCCCCAATAAACATACGCTAGAGAAACTCAACTGAGCTGGTAAATATCTATGCCCAGCTTGTTGGTAGTGGTGGATTTGGGAAAGGGAACGTAAATAAGACGAAAATTAAGTCAAACACCGAAAACGGGTTAAGCGCTATTTCTAGTATTTTAACGATAGAAAAAATTTGTACCCATCTCTGAAGGGTATAAAAGTATCGCCGTAATCATAAAGAGCATTGAATCACTTGTTGGACCAGATATGTAAAAGAGCACTGTAAAGAGAATTTTAACGTGTACTCCGTTGTAAACGTTCTAAACAACATTTTATTTAGTTTATTATCATTTGAAAGAACATTCTTTGACATTTATTTTTTGAATATTATGTCTATCAAATGTTGGCCGCTGCTACGTCTCAGATGGTTCATCCGTTAAGTCCAATTTTCGATTACTCGTTCGAGCATTTTGACTGGTAATTTGCGAATGACACGCGTGATGTTTTGCTCCAAGGTCTGTCCGCAAAAACTTTAGACTTTACATATCCCCACAGGAAAGTCTATCGGTGCGATATCACACGATCTTGGTGGTCAATCGACCGGCCCAAAACGTGAAATTATCCTCTCACCGAAGTGTTCTCTCAATAAATCCTTTGATAGATGCGAAGTTTGGGAAGTGGCGCTGTCTTGTTGTAACCAAATGTCTCTGAGATCACGAGCTTCAATTTCAGGCATCAAATAGTCGATTATCATGGCACGATAACGGTCTCCATTAACGGTTACGTTCTCACCGGCATCATTTTTAAAGAAATATGGACCGATGATTCCACCGACCCCCAAACCGTTGTTTTTTCTGGATGGAGTGGCATCTCTTTCGTTCGAATGTTATCCAATAATGAATGCTGGGTCTCAAGATGGGTGATGGTGTTGCGAATAGTGCGCTCAGTAGGCCGATTATGTTGACCATAAGTTGAATGAAGCGCACGAAACACATTCCTCGCAGAACGTGAATTTTCGTAATAAATTTGAACGATTTGTATACGTTGTTTAGGCGTAAGTCTTTCCATGATGAAATGCTAAACAATACTAAACAAAAATAACATGACATGACTCACACGTGATCTGTCAAAAAAGGCTATTGAAAAAATTATCGCTACTTGGATCACCCATTATAAATACTAACTTCAATATTTGTTATATTGTTATATGGAAGTTATGTAGCGAAAGTAATACGGTTGAAGAAGCTCAATAAAAAATGTCCAAAAACATTGGACAATTGGCTATCCAAAGTTGTAGTGGTCACACCTATATTCAGCGGAAATTAAATTAATATAAATTAATATAGGACAGACATAATACGAAACTAAATATGGAAAGCCGTCTTAAGAGATCCAATGTTGCGGTATCTTTTGTGACAAACCTTGTTCTCTAAAACCGTCCACAATTTGTAATCCAATGGGTTCAAATCTGGACTGCCCGAGGGCCTTTCTTCATATGTAATGAACGCTGGAAAATTGTTTCGAAGCCAGGCCTGGGACGTTTTAGCCTTATGGACCGGCGCAGAATCCTGCTGGAAAGTCCATGGCTGGTTTTGGAACAGGGAATTATTAAGAGGCTTCACAGCAGCTTCCAAAACGGTTTCTTGGTAAACTTTGGCCGATGTTTTGACTCCTTGTTCGCAGAAATGCAGGTCAGTGACCCCATCGCAAGAGACACCCCAGCAAACCATGACTGAAGCTGGGTGATGACCCTTTTTCACCCTTGGGATCAGTTCAGATGCTTCCTTAGATGACCGCGTTTCAAAGCCCCAAGTCTTTTTTAATGATTCGACTTATGGACTTTTGCGTGATATTCATCTCACGGGCCATGATTTTCTGTTTTCGGAGCGGATTTCTGTGAATTCTTGATTTAACGGCAGTGTTGGAACAGAGCGTGGGCGGCCCGACCGGTGGCGGTCTTTTACATCTCCAGTCTCCTCAAACAGTTTTATGCATCGGTAGACGAACATGCGGATAATCCCTAGTGGCCGGAGGGTTTTGAAAATATCACATTTTCATTTCACACTTGAAAAGCGCTATAACAGCGATACAGTTCTCATTATCTGACCACTCCATGATGAAAGTTAAAACAATTTTAAAATCCCGTTACAGACTAATGCTATTGAGATTAGCTTTCAAAACCCATATGACATTAACGGGGTATGTTCAGTTCTACTATTGAAATGGGTGTGTTCAATGTTGTAACAGTATTTATGTGCCTACTAAGTACACAAATTCTGAACGACAGGGTGACGATATATCTTCCATAATTCTTAGCAAGTCAGAATATTTAATACACGCATTTTTATTTGTTAGGTTGTCCAATTTTAAATTGCATTCGACTGCATTTTTAGGCTTTATACTAAAAATCATGCTGTTCTGAAAAAGATCAATTCGTACGGAATTTAGATGATATGAAAGAGAAAAATGCTATATATAATGAGTTCAAATTTCATTTTGCCAATTTTTTTTAAATTTTAAAAAATTCTAAAACAGTAAAATTCTAAAAAATCTATAAAAGCCAACATAATCGCTAAAGTTGTTAAAACACAACGGGTAACGTGTTTTTGGAATTATAAAACATATGTTTTTAGAGATTCTGGGCCAATTATAGCAATGGGACAGTAATGAATAAAAATGAGGAAAAGGAAAAAAAATCAATCATTTTTAAAGCCCTTCACTAACGTTTCTAAAAAAAGTCCCAATCAGGGGGGTAGAAAATGAGATAACAGAGGATCCAAAAATGACCTAGGGACGAAATAAAGCCGTGGCCAAATCTTGAAAAACGGTTTCCAAACAAAAGGGTGGTATGTAGGGGTCACAGAAAAAAATTTTGTGTTCCCGAAATCGTCTCCAGATAATCTTTAAATCTAGGGGGTGACAGGTGCAATTTTTGTTGACCCACTGTGCGTTTCCCAAAAACGAGACACAGTTAAACGGAATCTTTTTATGACCTTTTTCTCTGTATTTCATATTTATTTGCCAGTTACGCTGAGGACTACGGCGTAGCTGAAAAGATTGGGATTTGGAGTGTATTAAAAGAATGTTTGGTATCATTTGTATTTAGTGCATGTCTGCATTTTCCTTCAGTATGTATATTTAGTTTAAGTAGAGTAAGATAGTTTTTAGTAAATATATGAGTTCTTTCAAAACCATTGAAGTGTTTGGTTTTTGATCTCTGCTCCGTTTCCATATGTGGAGTGCATAGGAAACGCGGTGTTGATAAATACTTACATTTTGGTGACGTGATGAAGTGATATCACATGCCTAGAAAAAATAAATAATATTTCACAAGTAGTGTAAAGGAAGTGTTCTTTTAAGCGAAAGATTGCGCTTCCAAGGCTATACTTATACATCGGATTAAAAAATATACAAAATCAAATGGACAACAATTTGCCTAAGCGTCTTCCGATGCTATCTACACGCCAAAAAAATTTGGTGCTGAATGTCGAATAAAAGACTGCAATGGAACGGGGTTACCAACGAATATAGAATTGATGCGTCGGAAATTAGCAACCGGATGGATAAATACATCATACAACTGCGATCGAAGCCATAAATGGAAGGAAGGTCTTGAGCAGATGGAGTAACTTAAACCAAATTAAGTACTTTACAAAGCTGAGCTGAAATGATTGAAAGCTGAAAAGGATAGTGCTGAACATATGCTGAGGCAAGCAAAGGAAGAAAATTCTTAGCTAGCGCGTAGTCTTCTAAACGAAAGAAACCGGATAAAGATTAGTGTTTATTTCGCTGATTTTTAAAATTATTTTTATATATTAAGTATTTATTATTTTGAATTAATGTTAAAATATAAGAATATTTTAAGGTCGGCAGAATGTTTATTTGTATTTAAAAGTTGTATACTTAATAGATCTTTGGAAACCACGCAGGTAAGCTGGGGACTACGGCGATAGCCTGTAGGGTACTTGAAACTTTGAGTGCATTAGAAGAATGCTCTTGCCTTTGGTACCATTTGTATTTATTGTATGTGTGCATTTTCCTTCAGTATGTATATTTAGTGTAAGTAGACTAAGATAGTTTTAAATAAATAAATAATTTCTTTCAAGACAATCGTTCGTTTGATGTGGAGTACATAGGAAACGCGGTGTTAGTAAATACTAACAGTTTATATTAAAATAAGTTTTTAAGATTCCCTGACTTATTGTTAGGGCCCCGGAGCCGATTAAATAAATATAAAGCATACAAAATAAATAACATATTTATTTTATATTCTCTACTCGAATAAACTGTTATTTGGTTCATAATAATAAACCGAAAGCTTTGCGTGGGAAAAGCTAAGTTTAAAGAAAAGTTAAATAAGTACGTGTAAAACAGTACGACTGTCGCGCCGTACCTTATTCAGGAACACGGAAATCAGCTAAACAAACACACAATTTTATGAGCCATCGTCTTACTCAAGAGTTAGAACAGCGCAGACACGCTTTTTACAGTGAAGGTTCGCCGAATGCATTATTCGTGATATTTAGACATACTTCGTGTAAACAATGTAATAAGTGAGGAAACGTCACAAAGACAAGTAAGTCTCTCAGCCTGCGGTGCTAGCAACCACATAAATAACAAAAAAGGGTAAACACAGTGAACATGGAAACATCCAAGACAAACAACTGAAAGCGATACAGACAGGCATATATCTGTACATTACTACAAAGCGTAAATTCAGCCCTGCCAACAAAAAAGTTTCATATTTTGGACGGTGACGAACCACCAAAGTCCGTCACGGGAAACAACCGATTTGCATTGCTGAGAGAAGAAGAACCTTAATCTTTTATCTCGGCAAATTCCGCCCCAATAAACATACGCTATAGAAACTCAACTGAGCTGGTAAATATCTATGCCCAGCTTGTTGGTAGTGGTGGATTTGGGAAAGGGAACGTAAATAAGACGAAAATTAAGTCAAACACCGAAAACGGGTTAAGCGCTATTTCTAGTATTTTAACGATAGAAAAAATTTGTACCCATCTCTGAAGGGTATAAAAGTATCGCCGTAATCATAAAGAGCATTGAATCACTTGTTGGACCAGATATGTAAAAGAGCACTGTAAAGAGAATTTTAACGTGTATTCCGTTGTAAACGTTCTTAACAATATTTTATTTAGTTTATTATCATTTGAAAGAACATTCTTTGACATTTATTTTTTGAAGATTATGTCTATCAAATGTTGGCCGCGGCTTCGATGACTCGTTCGAGCATTTCGACTGGTAATTTGCGAATGACACGTGTGATGTTTTGCTCCAAGGCCTGAATCGAAGCGGGTTTGTCCGCAAAAACTTTAGACTTTACATATCCCCACAGGAAAGTCTATCGGTGCGATATCACACGATCTTGGTGGTCAATCAACCGGCCCAAAACGTGAAATTATCCTCTCACCGAAGTGTTCTCTCAATAAATCCTTTGATAGATGCGAAGTTTGGGAAGTGGCGCTGTCTTGTTGTAACCAAATGTCTCTGAGATCACGAGCTTCAATTTCAGGCATCAAATAGTCGATTATCATGGCACGATAACGGTCTCCATTAACGGTTACGTTCTCACCGGCATCATTTTTAAAGAAATATGGACCGATGATTCCACCGACCCCCAAACCGTTGTTTTTTCTGGATGGAGTGGCATCTCTTTCGTTCGAATGTTATCCAATAATGAATGCTGGGTCTCAAGATGGGTGATGGTGTTGCGAATAGTGCGCTCAGTAGGCCGATTATGTTGACCATTTGAACGATTTGTATACGTTGTTTAGGCGTAAGTCTTTCCATGATGAAATGCTAAACAATACTAAACAAAAATAACATGACATGACTCACACGTGATCTGTCAAAAAAGGCTATTGAAAAAATTATCGCTACTTGGATCACCCATTATAAATACTAACTTCAATATTTGTTATATGGAAGTTATGTAGCGAAAGTAATACGGTTAAAGAAGCTCAATAAAAAATGTCCAAAAACATTGGACAATTGGCTATCCAAAGTTGTAGTGGTCACACCTATATTCAGCAGAAATTAAATTAATATAAGACTTTCGAATCCTATATTAGACATTCAACAGACCACAGTTTACTCTAACGACGAAAACGGCATTACTGGTACAAACGGTAACATACGCGAATTTCCTAAGGGCGGGCGCATACACCGAATGCCATTGCACAACAATTTGGTCTGGACCAATGAATGATTCAACAGCTTGTACAGAATATGCACATTTTATTATCAACTATGCAATCAATGATACAAGATTTCATGCCTAGCCAAAATCAGTTAATTCAGTTTTACTTAGAAAAAATAGGCCCTCTTTAGATATGCACATGGGACGCTAACGATGTAAACCAATAAAAACACAAACAGAAAGATTACATAGATCGCCAGAATATTGATATAATACTAATATCGAAAGCGCATTTTACAGACTAATACAATTACCTAATTTTAGATATTATAGTTCTCACTAACCCGATGGATGGGCTCATGGGGGTACCGGTATCCTATTTCGGAAGGAATGAAACAAGAAGTCGAAGAAGGGGTCTCACAAAACTTCCTTTAGGCGACAGCAATTTGTATCCTGAATCGAGGTGGTTTACATACCTTTTAGTTAATGCCAGGGAAACATGCTGTATAAATGTATAATGGTATGTCAAAATAAATTGCACTTTATAGCGCCCAGTCAGCCAACATGCTGGCCTTCTGATATTAACAAAAAACCTGAACCTTTTTTAGGTTTATAAGTAATTAACTGCTACACTTTTGCATTCGAAAAATGTGTAAAATGTTGTTGATATGATTGTTGTTGTTGATATGATTATTGACTTACCGACATCTCGGACACATGAGTAGTAGGGAGATACAGGTACTGGATAATGATTAACAAGTCAAAGCACATTAATCAAGTTTAATGAGCTTTGGTATAGGAAATCCTATATAATTAATTTTTATTAGCTTTGATATGAATACGTGATGTGACCCTTTTTTTATTTGGTAATAGGAAATCCTATGTGGTTTTCAGATAGTCCAAGATAATTAATTTTTATTACCTTAGGTACGAGTACGTGATGTGACCTTTTTTTTATTTGGGTATAGGAAAATCCAATGTGGTTTTCAGATAGTCCAAGATAATTAATTTCTATTAGCTTGGATATGAGTTCGTGATGTCACCCCCTTTTTATTTGGAGATATATAATAAATTTGTATTAGCTTGTGTAGGGGAACGTGATGTGACCCTTTTTTATTTGATATGGTGTATGATTAAACATCGAGTGAAGTCATTGCTTCAGCGATCGTCATAGCTCTGAGCATTTCTTTCGAATATTTCCGTCAACATGGTGCTTGTGGATGTATGTGGTATCTTAGCGATCGTTCATTTCTCTTTATTAAAATTCGTCAATTTTCTGAGCCTTTCTTTGGAATTTTTCCGTCAACATGGTGCTTGTGTTTAGAAGTATTCAAGTTATTGTTTTAGGGTTGCACGTGTTCATATGTTTTGTCATCATTGTTTTTATGAACCCTATTTTTCTTTTTTGCTGTCTGATAGAAAATCCCTTATGTCCATGTTGTGTGTGTGCTAGAGTTCTGTTGTGTTCGTCATAGTTCTGAGCCTTTCTTTCGAATATTTTCGTCAACACGATGCTTGTAGATGTATGTGGGATCTACCTTGAAATTTTTCCGTCAACATGGCGCTTGTGTTTAGAAGTATTCAAGTTATTGTTTTAGAGTTTCACGTGTTCATATGTTTTGTCGTCATTGTTTTTTTTAACCTTATTTTTCTTTTTTGCCGTCTGATAGAAAATCCCTTATGCCCATGTTGTGTGTGCTAGAGTTATGTTGTGTTCGTTAGAGTTCTGAGCCTTTCTTTTGAATTTTTCCGTCTACACGGTGCTTATGTGCATGCTTGCGTTTGTGTGTTTTGATATTCTTTTCAATTTCAATTCGTTAGAGTACTGAAACTTTCTTTGGAAATTTTCCTTCAAAAAATGCTTGTGTGGTACGTGCTCGTCTGTTCTATCGTCATTGTTTTGATAACCCTGTCGCTAGAATTATATTTTTTTTTTTGGGTTTGACAATTTGTTTCCCTGTTTTGATTTTCAAGTGACAATGTACTTGATTTTGAATGTATGTGAAAATTGTGGCTTGTGACATTGTGTCACGTTTGAAAGGTGCAATGTGGTGTTGGACAATTTTTTTTTTGAAATTTTTCTGCTAACACGGTGTTTGTCTAAATTTGTTTTTGTTTTTTAAAGTTAGTCTATGTTGATACATTGTGAGTGGCACATCAAAATATTTTAAAGAATTACTCATTTCACGTGTATATCAGTTTTGTAAAAACGAATACATATTTTAACTCCGATAAGAAATTTATTAATACTAATATAATTATTTAACAAATTGTGTAATAGAAGAAAAAAATACAAGTAAACAAAAGAGAAAAAAAAGAAGGAAGCAAAACAAAGTAATAAATATACTAAAAATGTCTTATATCTGTGCTATATGTAAAATGGAGTTTAATTCCAGCGTTATTTTCAAAAAGCACTTAAAAAATCATTGTTCAAAGTGTAATAAATATATTGAAAGTTTCATGATACGATTGCTCATGATGATGGAAACGTGATTTCCCAGTCCGCCGCAAAAAGGAATATAGAGACGGCGTCTCAAATAAATGCAAAACGGATAAAATCTTCATCATTCCTATATGCGTCTACACATAACTCGACAATGCAAAGTCACGGACAATGGGGATGGGGTTACTATGGTGGACAACAACAATCACAATACCCCCTATATGAAAATATACCAACATCAGATAGTCGATACCTCCAATATCAAAATCACGAACAAGCAGAATGGGGTTACTATAGTGGACAACAACAAACACAATACCCCCTATACGAAAATGTGCCGACAACATCTGATAGTCTATACCCTCAATATCAGAATCATGGACAAGCTGGATCGGGTTACTATGATGGACAACAACAAACTCAATATCCTAATAATGAATGTACGTATACAACTTCGGTCAGTGGACATCCCCAGATGTCAAATAACGAGGAAACGCGTTACGACAACCGGAAACAACAGCAACAACAAATACCTCAAACCTTTAAAACTTCTCAACAACCCTCCTCAAGTAGAGCAAACGCCCTATGCGAGGAATGCAACATATACATCCCCACCAACAGCATATATTCACACAATCGAACAACTAAACATCGGAAAAATGCAGCAGTTTGCATTAATAAAAATATTAATGTGATAAAGAGTATTTATAATAAAAGAATTGCAACTTATTAATACAAAAACTCTACACATATTATTTTGCCTGAAGAGTTTTTAATAAGCAGCAAAACATGTTTAGTTCAACTATTAAGAGATAGTTAAGTAGAACATACTGTACACAAGTTTAATGTGGAGTTGGTTGCTGATTATATTAAACCATTAATAGAAACGGAATCTTCAGCAATTCCTTCGCAAAAAAATAAAGAGCAGCACCCTTTGTTAAACAAAACGGATAATGGAGATCAAAATGCAAATAAGAAAACTGATGAAGATAGTCAAGCCTGCACAACTATGAAACATATCACAAAAATGCAGTTGCTAACTTTATCTGATGATATTGGTAGCATTTTCGATGACCATGCTGATATGCTAGCAAACAAAATGGGTGAATTCCAAGAGAGAGATTCAGGATGGTCTTTAACACGGATTCTTAAGCTCGAGATTTATGTTAATAAAGCTTCATTAACTAAAGGTTCCCAATATATAGTTACTCCAAAAACGCTCCGAAACAGGTCAGCCTGCATCAACATTAAAACCCTTAATGATGATTTTTGTTTTAAATGGTGTATGGTAGTAGCATTGGATTGCAAACCAACAATAAACTGTGGACTCACTTCTTCATATAATGTTGACATTAATAGTGAACTCATAACACTTAAAAGTGGTGTTATCTTGAATTTTACAGGAATGCAATTTCCTCTAGCTTTGCAACACATTCGAATGTTCGAAGAAAGCATCGTTGGTATAAGTGTTAATGTCTTTGGATATGAAAAAGATGAAATTGTTGGTCCATACTACTTAACAAAAGAAGAGAAGTTGCAACATGTCAATTTAATGCTGCTACATGAAGAAGGAAAATTTCATTTCATATTGATCAAGAATATGCCAAGGCAATATATTAATTATTTCTCTTTTTAATCATTATTAATTAACCATTTTTTCTTTCTCTTAACGCTATAGACTTTTAAGCAGTCAATATAGTAAGACCTGCTATCAAATCCATGTATGTAATAGTTGCATACAATCATTTGGAAGTGTTGAACTGCTTAATCGCCATAAACCGGAGTGTGGAGGAATTGTGACGCATCTGTCCGAAAGAGTTGCTGCTGTTTTAAAATTTAAGGGATATCATAGGGATGGTATGTGCTGATTTTGAGTGTATATTGGAGAAGTTTACTAATAAAACAGATAATTCAAAAACTGAAAGTATTAGTAAGCATATTCCATGTGCATTTGCTTACTATATAAAATGTGGGTTCAATAGTAGGTTAGATAAATTTAAAACTTACACAGGATTAGATGCACCAACAAAATTTTTAGAAAGTCTTATTGCAGACTGTAAAAACATATATATGGAACATTTCAATGTAGTTGTCGAAATGAATAGTTTAACACCCTTAGATAAAGAGCAATTTGAAAATAGCATCAATTGCTACATTTGTGAGGAAGCATTAGGCAATGATAGAGTTAGAGATCACTGTCATTTAAGCGGTCAATATAGGGGGCAGCCCACAATATTTGCAATCTCAACCATCAGGTTGCCAAATTCATCCCCATAAATTTCCATAACTTTTCTTCATACGACGGTCATCTCTTCGTTAAAGAGTTGCTGGAATATGATGGGGAAACAACTGTTATTCCATTAAACAAGGAATTATATGTATCCCTCTCACATTTCATTCCAATAAATGGTAAAAATCGATTAGAGTTGAGATTTTTAGATTCAATTAGATTTATGGCAGCCAGTTTAGACTCCTTAGCTAAAAATCTTTCAAAGGAAGATTTTCATACAGTTCACAGTCAATTTGTAAGCGATAATGAGTTTAATCTCATGAGTAGAAAAGGTCAATTTCCTTATGAGTGCCTGCAATCGTTCGATGTGTTGAAAGAGACAGAACTTCCATCGATAGAAACATTTTTTAGCACTTTAACGAATAAAAGTTGTTCATTAGAGGAATATGAACATGCCATAAACGTTTGGAGAACATTTGATTGTAAAAATTTACAAGTCTATATGGAGTTATATTTAAAGGCTGACGTTTTAATACTAACTGATGTATTTGAGAACTTTAGACGTCTTTGTAAATCAATTTACAAGTTAGATGCAAGTCATTATTACACAGCACCAGGTCTTTCCTGGGATGCAATGTTAAAAATGACGAAGGTAGAACTGGAACTCCTAACAGATATTGATATGTATAATTTTTGTAAAAATGGTATTCGTGTGGTATAGTACAATGTTCAAAAAGGCATACGGTTGCGAATAACGAGTATTTAGATGATTATGACAAGTAAACCATCTGAATATCTTATGTATCTAGATGCCAACAATCTATATGGGTGGGCAATGTCCGAATATCTCCCTTTAAATAATTTCAAGTGGGTTGAAGGAACGGAAATTGCAAGAGTGAAAATATTCCAAGAGTGAAAATATTTTAAATATTGCAGATAATTTTCCAGTTGGTAATATTTATGAAGTCGATTTAGAGTACCCTACTCACATTCACGATATACATAACGATTTACCTTTTTGTGCGCAAAATAAATTGTGGATGAATCCAAATATAAAAAGTTAATACCCGACTTTTCTTCTAAAAACTCATATGCAATACACTACAAAAATCTTCGTCAAGCACTACAACAAGGAATAATCTTAAGCGATGTAAAACGTATACTCGCATTCAACCAAGATGCATGGTTAAAGAAGTACATCGATGTTAATACAGAGTACAGAACCAAAGCAAAAAATACGTTTGAAAAAGATTTCTTTAAATTTTTAAATAATGCCGTATATGGAAGGACAATGGAGAATGTAGATAAAAGAAAAGATGTTAAAATTGTTAATAACTGGGAGACCATAAATAAAAATAAGTTAGGCGCGCGATCGTTGATAGCCAAACCTAATTTTCGTAGTTTAACTCAGTTCTCAGATAATGCTGTCGCAATCCAGTTAGATCGAGTCAAGGTCATTTACAATAAACCAATATATTTAGGATTCTGTGTTCTAGAACTATCAAAGTGGAAAATGTATGATTTCCATTATGGTTTTATGAAACCTAAATTTCAAGATGATTTATCGTTAAATTATATGGACACAGATTCATTTGTATATTCGTTAAAGGGAAGAGATTTTTATAAAGAAATAACGTCTAGTGAAATTCAGGAGAAATTTTACACCTCAGAGTATCCGTCGATTCAATATTGCACTGGTCAATAAAAAGGAGCTAGGAATGATGAAAGACGAAAACTGTGGAAGAGTTATGAAGGAGTTCATTGGATTGAGACCAAAAATGTATGCGATAAGTGTACAACATGGTGCTGAAATTTTAAAATCTAAGGGTTATGTTCTATCGATTTCTATACCATTAATTTCATAGCGTATTTCATCAAACATGTGAGCTACACAGTTGTTTCGTAGTTTAAAGATTTGTCACCACCTGATAGCGTTACATTTCCTTCAATATACAGATAACTTTCACTCGGTAGAACATATAAGTCTTGATTTTGAATTTTAATTCTAATTTCATCATTATGCTTAAACGATTGTATATATGGAATATAGCTATGATATTCTTTTTTTATTATGCTTTCGTCCAAAAGGGATTCATCAGTGACGTCAAGTAGTTCAGACATTATTTTTTTTTTAAATGTAGGTTTAAAGATTTCAAAAATTTTTGATTTTCTTTTGTTAACTGTGGTCTTTTAGGTTTGACTGCTGGAATGGGAATGTTTAAGTCTTTCTTTTTATTAGTATATATATTATAAATAATCATTTTGATTTTGGTCTAAGATGAAGTCGAAGTGTAATTTCTTCCCCGCGAAAATTAATTAATCGTGATTCTTGATCAACAATCCAAACTTTTAGAGTACTTATTTCTTTGACGTTATTGGCAAATAATTGAGATTTCTAGGTGTTTCGTCCAATTTATATCCTGGAGTAATTGCGAATTGATGAATGGTGTGTGCCGTTAAATTGTTCATATAAGCTGCAGTTGTTATATTACACTGTATTTGTATGGCATCCTTTGTATCCACCTTTAAAATGTTGACGGGAAGATAAAAAATATGTCTTGTATTCGATATAAGTATTCTTTCACCAAATCCAAACAGAGTTCCTATAGAACGATCTTTATTAAAATTAATTGCGTCATGTGATTAAAATATTTCAATTTGCAATGTATTATTATTTGATTTTATCTCTATTGTTTTGTTTTCGTTTTGCTTTTTATATGCTGTCTTTATAGTTTTCACTATGTCAGTTAGCTCGTAGGAACCTATCGGTAATTCAATTACCATATCACCAATATGAAATAAATTATTATTATAATCAATGTTTGGAATTGAGTTGTATGAATGAAAATCTACCAAACATGCTTCATATTCCCCAGACAATTCAATAGGAGGAAAATAATTAGCAGTTAATAAAGAAGATCTTCCGCTCAAAGCTAATGTTACTGACATTATGAAAGTTAAATAATAAATGAAAATAAATGTTTTGTGTTATTTGTTTTATTCATTTTTATTGAAATCATATAAAATTATAGTATTTCATTTTTGTTTATCCCTGAATTATGATGATTCAAGAAGCCCAACCATTCAACATATACTCTATCACCATTTGATTTCAATACTTTTTCTACAAGATATGTGTTCGGAAAACGAGTAGGTAGAAGCTCTTCCTTGTAGAATTTACCTTTGATTGGATTGCCTTGATAGTCTTCTAGAAGACACGTTACTGGGTTTGTGTTTTGGATAGCTCTTATTTTAAATATTTCTGTTATCCAATTGGGTGTATATCCTTTTTCAAAAATGTGTTTATATTTACTTATACGGACATAATTTCCCACATGAAGTTTGGAAGGTATGTATATTTTTAGGCGATTATATACTGTATTCAGCAATTTTTTTTCGTTCGAAACACTCACATCGCTTGGAGCCATTTTTATTGTTCTGTGCACTTTGCTGTTATAAGTTTCCACCAACTTGTTATAGTTATTATACCAACGGTTGTTGCCGTTGAAGCTAAATTATTTTCACATCATACCCTTTAACGTTCTGTTAAAACGTTCAACAATTGAAGCCTTCATTACGCTGTATGTTGAGTAGTGATTGATGGAATGTGTTTTCATAAGTTGTTCAAATTGTTTATTAAAAAATTCTTTTCCATCATCAGTCTGTAAATTGTTGGGTATACGCCCTAAGTTTAATATTCTTTGAAATGCAGCAGTTACATCAGTGACATTTTTTGATTTAGTTGCTTCAATCCAAGAAAATTTTGAAAAAGTTGCAATAACTGTTAACATATATTTATATCCTCTATTTAGCTTTGAGTAATTTCCCATTTCAACCAAGTCAGCTTGCCATAAGTCATCAATTCCCTTCATTACTACTCTTCGTCGCTGAAAATGTTTTCTTGCTTGGGCATGCAGTTCGTTTACTATTGATCTTCTTGCCATTTTTGATGATGTAAACAATAAATAAATTCTTAATCGTTGGATGGTTGGATGTATATCGTTATATCTTTAAGATTCTTATTCAAGTTAGCTATTTCTTCTCTGACATTATTTATTTTCTTATTAAATTCACTTCTTAATATTTCTTGTGAATCGTGGATATGTGTTTGTAAGTAAGCTTTGTTGACTGCATCTGTTTCTGCTGACGGCGGTGCCAATTTTTTTATTTTATATATCGATGTTATTATTCCAATCCATAGTAATTCCAAATACTTCAGTAACATTGCTCCTTAATATAAAAGAACTAATATTAGAAAAGTGGCCGAACTTGTCGATGCTCATGTTGCGATTAATAGATTGTTCGGTAATATCAGTAAATTATATCAGCTTCCCTCAGTTCCTCAATTATGGATACCAGCGCTCTGCAAAGCCAACAAAAGTTTTAGACGTTCCACTAACTCGTTGGGGTCATCCCAGTATATATAGTTGGGCTTTTCACGATTAACTTTACCCGTGTGAGTAGCTTCAAAAAGTCTTTTTATAATTTTTTTATACTTATAGCTTTTGTTTCCTTTAATTTGGTCGTTTGCGTCATAATTTCTTTTATGTGCGTTAGTATTCATCAGAATTCTTTTATATATATCAAGTTCGAATTTGTCATATTTCTTAGGGGTTTTAGGAAAAAATAAGTTCAAATAAACCTGGTGTATAAGCCCACGAATTATTTCCGATAATAATTTTGTTTTCGTTTAATCGAAGGTTGTTATTGGCGAATTTCCAGTCACCTTTCTCATCTTTATCTCTTTTTTAACGTTATGAAGAAGTAATAAATCGATAACGTCCGATTCATTTTCATCTGATTGAGAAAAGAAATCATTCTCATTTGTTTCATCTTCAGAATTCCAATGATCCTTCTTAACTGTTTTTACAATAGGGGTTTCAACATTGTCTTCCTTAAATTTCTTTATCGGAGTACTGCTGTCGAATTTTAAGCTCTGTTGCTCATTTAATGGTTCGATCACTGGCTTAAAGGTTTTAGATAATCTCTTACTTTTTCCGCTTCCCCTAATTTTATGCTATTAAATTTCTGTTTTAAGACTTTTCTCGAC
Organism: Hydrotaea diabolus; assembly: GCA_963513945.1. Classification (NCBI taxonomy): domain Eukaryota; kingdom Metazoa; phylum Arthropoda; class Insecta; order Diptera; family Muscidae; genus Hydrotaea; species Hydrotaea diabolus. Next base: position 39,274,146 of record OY740718.1, read on the forward strand.
TTAATTAATTCCTTTAGAAGGGGTTTCTCCATGCTTATTGGTTGATTTATAGCTTATAGATTGATTATATCAACTGATGGATAGTTAATTTCAACTGATAGGCTGTTGATTTAAACTGGTAGGCTGTTTGTTTCAACTGGTATGCTGGTTATTTCAACTGGTAGGCTGTTAATTTAAACTGGTAGGCTGTTTATTTTAACTGGTAGGCTGTTTATTTCAACTGGTAGGCTGTTTATCTCAACTGGTAGGCTGTGTATTTCAACTTGTATGCTGTTTATTTCAACTGGTAGGCTGTTTATCTCAACTGGTAGGCTGTTTGTTTCAACTGGTAGGCTGTTTATCTTAACTGGTCGAGCTGTTAATTTCAACTGGTAGGCTGTTTATTTCAACTGGTGGGTTGTTTATTTCAACTGGTAGGCTGTTTATTTCAACTGGTAGGCTGTTTATCTCAACTGGTAGGCTGTGTATATCAACTGGTAGGCTGTTTATCTCAACTGGTTGGGCTGTTAATTTTAACTGGACTATTTAACTTGATCGACGTCTGTTGGAATCAGAGGTTGATTTATTACTAATTATGAATGTACTCATTGAAACCTTTTCTATAACAACCACAGCGAATTTCGTCTTCTTTATTTATAACTAAAAATCCATGTTTATCTTTCCAACACTCTCGGCATATATCACGAAAGTTATCAAAAGTCATATCGCTTCCAACATGATCATTATATATATGTTTCATATTCATTTCATCTTGTTTAAACATTTTTATAATATTATCGTTATCGCGAATTAAATGTTTTGGAATATGAGTATATGTTTGACATAAATAGAATGAATCTATATCGCGATGTCGACTCATACAAAAGTATAATCTTATATTGTTTTGTTTTTCGCAAGCAATATCATCAAATATAAATATTGAATTAGGGTTGGCATGTTCAGGTTCAATAACATCTTCTCCATTTGTATATGTATAATATCCCATTCCTTTTATAGGTGTAACAAGCTGTTTAAGATACTCATATTTCGGTTGATGAGTATAGATAAATATTTTTAAATTTCAATCCGTTCGGACTTTCAATAAGACTAAGCATAACATTTATCTTTCCACAATTAGAAGGGCCCACAATGAGAGCTCTTATGGAATTAGGTAAAAGGGAACTGTGCTTTGTTTTAAGCGTATTTTGATGCATGAAATCTAAATTTCTCACGTTAATATTCGTATCTTGCTTTATTAGACGCATTTTAACTACTGATTGTGACTTATTATATCATTTCAATTTATGTCGAATCATTTCAGAAAAGATATAAAATGTTTGTCTATAAAAAAGGTTGCTTATAACAAAAGTGTAGTTCAAGGGAGTGGGTTGATCAATAACGTAATTCAGAATTTACCCTTTGAATTACATTTACCTGGATATCAATTTTGTTAGAAAAAAAAGTTAGAAAAAAGACTTGAAAGTGGTGATAAGGGTATAAATATTTTGGATGAGGCATGTAGAGCTCATGATATTGCATATACACAAAAAAAGATATAAACAAACGACATCAAGCTGACAAAGAACTAGCGGAAAGAGTAAAGGCTAAAGATAGTAGAATTGGAGAAAAGATAAACGCATTTTTAGTTACAAACGCCATGAAGACTAAAGTAAAACTTGGTATGGGAATAGAGAAGAGAAAACCTAAAACAAAATGTCGAAAAAATATATTTAATACTTCAGTTAAAAGTGCAACTGTAGTCCTAAAGAAAGAAAAACCACATGATATTAACAGTGCCATTCGCCTTGCTCAAATGGTGATTTAAAGGTAGAAAATCTCAAGTCAGTATACCTAGAGTAATTCGTTTGCCAAAAGTTGGTGGATTTCTACCTCTTATACCTATTATGTCAGCTCTTGGAGCATTGGGAGCTTTAACTTCGGGTGCATCTTCCATCGCAAAAGCAATTAAGACCGCTAAAAATGCAAAACAACAATTTGAAGAAAATGTGCGACACAACAAGTGAATGGAGGGGATAGCTATGGGAATAGGACTTTATCTAAAACCATACAAAACGGGATTGGGAATCACATATAACAAGAAATCATCAAAAAACTAATAAAGCAGCTACCCAAAAGGCCTCTGACTGACATCGATATTAGAGAATTTGGAAAAAAAACATTTACCATATTTTAGAGAAGTCTGTATGAGGGACAGACTTTCGAAAACACCTAGACGCAAAGAATGCGGAATAGTTAATTTTGACTCATATAGCGGTTATGGTACACATTGGGTAGCATACAAAAAAAAACAACAATAATATTGAGTACTATGATAGTTTTGGAAACCTTCAGCCGCCTCTCGAAATTTTACTATGCTTAGGTGATAAAATTAAATATAATTATAAGAGGAAGCAAAATTTTAAATTATTTAATTGTGGACATTTATGTTTAAAATTTCTATGTAATATTTAATAAATAAACACAAATTTAATATTCAATAGCATTTCAGGTTTTATATTTTATTCTCAAGTTTAGCTTATAAATTTTAATATCATGTTCAATAGTTTTTTTAATTTTTTGGCCTAGCTCAAAACATAATCTCGTTAAATCTACTTCAACATCCTTCTCATAAAATCCTTTCATATCGTTAACTTGAATGTACGTCTTATTTAAAGCGACACAAGTGGGAATATAATGATTATTATAAAAGTAGACAATTTGCTTTTGCAGTAAGTTGTTCCAACATATAAAAGTAGTTAAAAATATTCCAATACGTGTAATGTTTCGCCATTCTTCACAATTTATAATAATTTTATGATTATTTTGCTTCATCACAAGGTAAGAAATATTATTCTTTTGTCGAAATCCAAACGAAATGTCTTCAATCGGCAAGACAGCAAGTTGAAGGAATCGAAAAACTCGTATTGATCTAGTCGAATTTGAATGTAGTCCTTGTACATCATTAAATTGAGCCATATTTCACGTTCTTATCTTGAAACCATATGAGACGTTTGAATCTCAACGCTGTTGAAAATCCACACTTTACTTTCAATTTTAAATTTATAAAATATTCAAATTCGAAGACGACTTTATGGTTTTGATAATATTTCTCCTCCTTCTTAACAGTTGGCTCCATTTAACTTTGATGAGTTAAAAAGCACTGATGGTTTGTCAGGAGATTTATTCGCTATATAAAGGGAAGACTTTCTTTAATCTATACTTTAGTTCTTCATAAAACTTCATCGTAAAATGTTTAAAGTTGAGAGATCTGAAATCGCATTGGTTGATTTCCAATTTTGTCATGGCAATCAGAGTGACATTTACATTAAGTAGTTGGCATTCATGTGTGGGGGAAGCGTTGCACCCAACTATTTCCATTTCAGTCCCCCCCTTGACAGCAGAGGACTTACTAAAGAGGGACGGAAGAAGAATGCTTATTGTCGAAATCATGTAAATGGGTTAAAGTGGCAGAGTGGAAACATAAGTTATGTTAATGTGGGCGACGTAATTTCTCCATTGAATAACTATAAATACATTTTTGATTTCGGCAAAGCAAAGAAAGAATTTCTACCCAAATATATCAAAACCACTGTTATAAACCTGGAAAATAGAATCAACTTTAAGAAATTACCAAACTATCAACTTCTTGCATTCTTCATAATGATATGAGATTTAAATGTGCTCTCAACAATTTATATATGTAAGTTATTTGTTTTTATGGAGAAAAATTATCATCAAATAGAAAACTTTATACTTGATGAAATAGAATACTTAATCACCCTGATTATGTAAGGCGTAGTTGTGTCGTATTTTAGACGTTTTTTAAAAATGGTATTATGTATGGCGAAAACGACAAAAATACGACTCTGAAATAAAATCTATTACAAATATTGGTATTATGTATGTCGTAATAAAATGTCAAATTGGGCATTTATTGGCGTTTAAGTTTTTGTGCCCGACAGCTCTGTCGACAGACTGTTTCATAATATTAAAAAAACTTTAATTATTGTTTTACCCTGTGTTTTTTCAATCTGTTACAAAATCTTTGCTGTCGAAAATTTTACATAATACCAAAAAATTTAAAAAACGACTACGACTACGCCTGCTGTCGGAAAACGACTACGCCTTACATAATCAGGGTGAATATAAAAATAATTTTTTTTTTCATATATGTATCATGTTATTTTATTTGATTTATTTGTTTACAAATTTATAAAGTAAGTATACAAATTATTGTAATTTGATGCATTTCCTTAGTGGGTTGCGTAGCATATATAAAGGGTGTTTTTATTGGGGTATAGAACTTTAAGTTGGCATCAAGTGATTAATATTTAGTTTGGTTTGCCATTTCATCATGAACAGTTTGACAAAAGAACAACGCTTGCAAAATAGGCCGAAAATGAGATTCATCTCGATGCTGATTTTCATCACAAAATTTTGTTCAGTGATGAGGCTCATTTTTGGTTGAATGGCTACGTCAACAAGCAAAATTGCCGCATTTGGAGTGAAGAGAATCCACATGAGACCCTTGAGACGCCATTACATCCACAAAAACTGACTGTTTGGTGTGCTCTATGGGCTGGTGGAGTCATTGGGCCATACTTCTTCCGAACAAGACGGCGCTACACGCCACAAAGCGCACGTCACAATCGAATTATTGAAGGAAACATTCGATGAGCGCATAATTTCGCGGAATGGACCTGTCAATTGGCCACCAAGATCGTGTGATTTGACACCATTGGATTATTTTCTTTGGGGATATGTGAAGTCGCTCGTCTACGCCAACAAACCAGAAACGTTAGGGGACTTGGAAGCCAACATTCGTGGCGTTATTGCCAACATACGGCCCCATATGCTCGAAAAAGTGGTTAAAAATTGGACCTGTAGAATTGGCTTTATTCGAGCCAGCCGCGGCGGCCACATGCCCGAAATCATATTTAAACATTAATGGCATAAAATTATCCTTCCAATAAAGCCAAATTGATGGACATTAAAACGATTTTCTTGTGTTTTATTTCAATTCGAAGTTCTATACCTCAATAAAAAACACCCTTTATATATACATATATATATTTTTTTAAGAAACTTGCTATTTATTATTTGAAAATATTCAAAATATAAATTAGCTTAAACTTTACTTATTGTTAGTATAATTTAGAGGAAAGTGGGTGTATAAAAAATATCTGTAGGTAGAATCTGGGTAAGCTCTAATCGGCATAGTGGATGATACTGATCCTCAGTTAAGGGTATCTTTGTTATGGCAAAGGATGTATCGTTCAACCGTTGAATTGCATCATCTGCCAGAGAGTTAAATCTTTTGGGGAGATATAATATTTTTTCAGCTATCTTCAATGCGATTGTTGTAGTTTTTGTGTAGTTTCATTTCCTTAATGCTAAGAATTTTTTTAAAATTTATAAAATTGAACGATGAAATTAATTCTGTATTAGAACTCATCATGGAAAACTTTATTCAAAACTATACAGTATCTCCATATTTTACTCGCTATTTATATTGTTTCAAATCAATTTTACTGACAAATCAGTAAACTTTGAGGATAAATGGTGAATGAAATGGGTATATGTAGTTTCATGAACTATAGCGGATGCAAGAGAGGAAGAGTGAGAGAAGTAAATCAATTCTTTTTCTAATTTTTCATAAACATGCCCACAAATATATAGACACACCACAAAAAAACAAAAAAAAAAACACTTTTATCAATTAACAAAAAAAAACGAAATAAATAAAATTTTTGTTGTGTATTTACATTTATTTAAATATTAATCAAAAATATTAATTATAATAAATGATTGTTACAAGAAAAATAAATAATTGTTAAAATAAAAAGTTTTCATTTATGCATATAATTTTTATTTTAGGCATCTTATTTAGACTAAAACCTGCAGTGGTTGTTAGTCTTCTCTCGGTTGGGCACATGGAATATAATCTTCCTCATCCTCATAGCCTTCAAAGAGATCTCTGCTCCTTTCGATTGGTCGTCGGTTTTCTTGGCGTTTTTGCAAATTTAAATATTCTCTTAACAGCTCCATTATAGTTTCCTTTACAGATCCAGACATATTAAATTGTTAAGCTCTTGCAAGGGGACACGGCATCATTTGCGCTTGACCTTCCTCGTCATCTCCACTGATATCTTCCTCGTCTTCTTCTATAAGGAATGGTTGAGCATTTGGAATGTCTTCGGCTTCCATAGCTTCTTTGTTGTAATCAACCACAACAACAACGTTATCTGGTCTATCTTCTATATGTATGCTTTCATCGTCCTCAATAACGATTGGTTCATTTTCAATTAAGACCCCTAGCTCTTCTACGCTTTCGTCGTCATACATGACGATGAATCCTCGATTAACGAATTCGTTACTAAATCTAAACTCCCCACTATCTTCACGGAAAAATCCTAACTCGTTGCTTAAAGACATGTTTCCTAGTTGATTTTAGACAAAAAACTGATTGGTTTCATTTAAGATGTCCAAGGCTTTATATTAAAGAAATCCTCCGCCCAAAGGAATTACATTATTTTGCAGGTAAATATTAAATTCCTCCATCGAACCTTTTCGAAACAAACAAGTAGTCATAAATTAAACAACATTATTATCATATGCATTCAGTTTCATGCCACAGGATAATCGAAATAGTCACCTGCGGCAGACAAGAGAAAATTTAAACAATCCAACACCCCACAGTGCACCTTTCAAACGTGACACAAGGTCACAAGCCACAATTTTTACATACATTCAAAATCAAGTACATTGTCACTTGAAAATCAAAACAGGGAAACAAATTGTCAACCCAAAAAAAATATAATTCTAGCGACAGGGTTATCAAAACAATGACGATAGAACAGACGAGCACGTACCCCTACACCACACAAGCATTTTTTCACGGAATATTTCCAAAGAAACGAATTGAAATTGAAAAGAAAAATTAAAGATCTCTGAAATATCAAAACACACAAACGCAAGCATACACATAAGCACCGTGTAGACGGAAAAATTCCAAAGAAAGGCTCAGAACTCTAACAAACACAACATAGCTCTAGCACACACACAACATGGACATAAGGGATTTTCTATCAGGCAGCAAAAAAGAAAAATAGGGTTCATAAAAACAATGACGACAAAACATATGAACACGTGCAACCAAACAATAACTTGAATACTTCTAAACAAAGAAAGGCTCAGAAAATTGACGAATTTTAATAAAGAGAAATGAACGATTGCTAAGATACCACATACATCCACAAGCACCGTGTTGACAGAAATATTCGAAAGAAAGGCTCAGAGCTATGACGATCGCTGAAGCAATGACTTCACTCGATGTTTAATCATACACCATATCAAATAAAAAAAGGTTCACATCACGTTCCCCATACACAAGCGAATAAAAATTTATTATCTATCTCCCTATATCTCCAAATAAAAAGGGGGTGACATCACGTACTCATATCCAAGATAATAAAAATTAATTATCTTGGACTATCTGAAAACCACATTGGACTTTCCTATACCCAAATAAAAAAAGGTCACATCACGTACTCGTACCCAAGGCAATAAAAATTAATTATCTTGGACTATCTGAAAACCACATAGGATTTCCTATTACCAAATAAAAAAAGGTCACATCACGTACTCATATCAAAGCTAATAAAAATTAATTATATAGGATTTCCTATACCAAAGCTCATTAAACTTGATTAATGTGCTTTGACTTGTCAATCATTATCCAGTACCTGTATCTCCCTACTACTTACAGGCACCTTTTGCTGCATTATTCTTCTTGGGGAGTAATTTGCGGTCTCTTAAATATCGCTGTTGTTTCCATCAGAAGGCCTATGTGTAAATCTGTAATTTGTTTTATTGTCAGTTTTGAGATTCCTTTTGGTTATACATGTTTTGGTTTAGGATTTAGAAAAAGGCCTATGTGCATTGCTTTATAGAATTTATCATAACATTATTCTAAAATTCCTATGTGTTTTTCTTCACATATTTCAATTTCCAAATCAATAATTCTAGTTAGCCTTTTATATATTGCCCATATAAATGACAGAAACGAAAGTAACATTCAGTATAGAAGTTGTATCTGGTTAATTCGTACTTACAATGCAAACATAGGTAATCATGTAATTTTATTATTATAACATACCTTTTACAATAGTTATATGACAGTTTTCGTTTCATAATAGCTGACAATGAAGAAATATTGATTTTAGATGATGCAACTGGTGTTTTTGTTAAAAAAAAAAGCTTCTGGAAATTAAGGGATTGGGGCTTGTGACAACCCACATTTTATCGCATAAATACCAAGAAACACGAAGTTTCAATTTATTTTATATTTTCTTTATAATTATTTTTATTAGACATAACTCGAAAACAATGTTCTTGGTTGACAGTAAAATCAAAACTAAAAACTAAAACCAATACGTTATTTTACAGTTCTCCACATCCCTCTTATATTTTTCAGTTTTAAGATCAACTAAGAGTCAGCAACCCTTAATTCAATTAAGACTAAGTGACTGCGTTAATGCGGAGGACGAATTTTGAGAGCATCCGTTGTTTTCATCAATAGCTGTCGGCACTCTCTTTACGTAACTTATATTTCTCCACGACTTCGTATATTGTGGCGTCAAACGTCGTTGCCAACTTATGAGGGTTAATAACATTTCGTCTCTTTTTCTCCCCTTCCCTTCTGCCTGTTAATCATGCACAGATTCCTCGCTGCCGAATCTACACGCAGAGAAAAGATATTGTTACACTATGGGCACCGCAACAATAATATGTTCTCGCTTATTAAAGCATGTTCGTCGTAACCATAGTATTGCTTTTTAAATTTCATTTTGACAACAGTATGTTTGAGACAGTATTACTATTGTGTAAATGTAACAATAGTATTATTGCAAAGTTTAGAAATGAAAATATGGTTGTAGGAACCATATAAACATGGTTGGTGCAACAAAAGTATTTTTTTTTAAATTTTACGTTAACAATAATATGATTACGACAATCATAAAGTATGGTTGCGGCTATGAACATAACAAAACAGGTTTTGTAGAGAATACATGTATGTGTGTGCGAATGTTTTTTGATATACAAAAAAACACATACACACGATATAGTATATGGTTGTTGTCCATTAAAAAACAACGACAATCGGATGTTAGTTCGAGGGATTTTTATTGTGTTTACTTTGTTCGGTGAAATATTCAAATACCGACTGCTTCTCGTTTATTTAAAATCTGCCTGCACTTAAGTATATTGCCATTGATCATGGTTACATCACATTCGTTTGTTGGTGTCTACCGATGGGGAAGTAGCATTCACCCCTGCTGGCAACTAAAAGTATTTTCGACTGCCGTTGGAATATATATTTTCGTTTCTTGATGAAATGTTGCATAAAAACATGGCCTCAAATCTGGCTATGAACTTATTGTAATTGAATTTAAAAAAACTTGCTTGATAAAAATCTATATTTTTGAATAATAACACCCAAACCTAATAAATAATTTTAGGGATCATAGTATGGCTGATTGAATCATACTTTGGTTGTGAAGATCATAATATGGTTGAGTGTGAATCATACTATTTTTGTGAAAATCATAGTATGGTTGAGTGTAAACCATACTATTGTTGTGGAGATCATAGTATGGTTGAGTGTGAATCATACTATGGATGTTGGGATCATAGTATGGTTATGTGTGCATCAAACTGTTGTTGTGAGGATCATAATATTGTTGTTCCACAACCATATACCTAACAATAGTATGATCCTCTTCGAATATTGTCCTCCGTGATATCCTGAATGTCAGGAATCTTATCACGAATGACCCGGTCAAACATCAATTCGCTCGGTGAAGAAACTGATGTACCAGGTGGTGTCACTTGTACCTCAAAATGAAGTTCTGGATTTCAGCTTCGTAGGAGCAGAATTATCTCTGCTTTTGGAATGGGTAATTTTTAGGAGTTTCACTAAAGACCTATTCATGTTCTCCACCTCTCCGTTCGCGTGTGGCCAATATGGGGTGTCCTTATTAAGTCAATGTTGTTATACTTGCAGAACTGATTAAATTCTGCTCTTACGAATTGTCTGCCATTATCAGCCTTAAAGGTTTAGGTATACCTAACCTGTGAACAAAATTTTACTGTGCAAGTTATCAGCGTGCTTCACCAAAAGATGTTTGCATTTTTCAATCCTATTTTTTAAGCTGCAGTCAATAAATGTCCGGTACGTCGTTTAAAAGCCCCAAGTCTTTTTTAATGATTCGACTTATGGACTTTTGCGTGATATTCATCTCACGGGCCATGATTTTCTGTTTTCGGAGCGGATTTCTGTGAATTCTTCATTTAACGGCTTTGATGACATGCGGTGTTCGAATAGAGCATGGGCGGCCCGACAGGTGGCAGTCTTTTACATCTCCAGTCTCCTCAAACAGTTTTATGCATCGGTAGACGAACATGCGGCTAATCCCTAGTGGCCGGAGCGTTTTGAAAATATCGCTTTTTTCATTTCACACTTGAAAAGCGCTATAACAGCGATACGGTTCTCATTAGCTGACCACTCCATGATGAAAGTTGAAACAATTTTAAAATCCCGTTACAGACTAATGCTATTGAGATTATCTTTCAAAACCCATATGACATTAACGGCGTATGTTCAGTTTTACTATTGAAATGGGTGTGTTCAATGTTGTAACAGTAAGTACACAAATTCTGAACGACAGGGTGACGATATATCTTCCATAATTCGTAGCAAGTCAGAATATTTAATACGTAAATCAAATTTTTTACTCGAAAAGTTTATAACTCGCATCTTTATTTCTAAGACTGGTGCAATTTTTGTTGACCCACTGTGCATTTCCCAAAAACGAGACACAGTTAAACGGAATCTTTTTATGATCTTTTTCTCTGTATTTCATAATTATTTGCCAGTTACGCTGAGGACTACGGCGTAACTGAAAAGATTGGGATTTGGAGTGTATTAGAAGAATGCCTTTGGTACCATTTGTATTTAGTGCATGTATGCATTTTCCTTCAGTATATATATTTAGTTTAAGTAGAGTAAGACAGTTTTTAGTAAATATATGAGTTCTTTCAAAATCATTGAAGTGTTTGGTTTTTTGATCTCTGCTCCGTTTCCATATGTAGAGTGCATAGAAAACGCGGTGCTAGTTACATTTTGGTGACGTGATGAAGTGATATCACATGCCTAAAAAAATAACTAATATTTCACTAGTTGTGTAAAGGATGTGTTCTTTTAAGCGAAAGACTGCGCTTCCGAAGCTATACTTATACATCGGATTAAAAATATATACAAAATCAAATGGACAACAATTTACCTAAGCGCCTTCCGATGCTATCTACACGCCAAAAAAAAATGGTGCTGAATGACGAATAAAAAAGACTGCAATGGAACTGGGCTACCAACGAATATAGAATTGATGCGTTGGAAATTAGCAACCGGATGGATAAATACATCATACAACTGCGATCGAAGCCATAAATGGATGGAAGGACTTGAGCAGATGTAGTAATTTAAAAAAAATTAAGTGCTTCACAAAGCTGAGCTAAAAAGATTGAAAGCTGAAAAGGATAGTGCTGGACACATATGCTGAGGCAAGCAAAGGAAGAAAATTCTTATGAATTAATGAACAAAGAATATTTCAAGGTCGGCAGAATGTTTATTTGTATTTAAAAGTTGTATACTTAATGGATCTTTGGAAACCACGCAGGTAAGCCGGGGACTACGGCGATAGCCTATAGGGTACTTGGAACTTTGAGTGCATTAGAAGAATGTGCTTGCCTTTGGTACCATTTGTATTTATTGTATGTGTGCATTTTCCTTCAGTATGTACGAGTATATTTAGTTTAAGTAGACTAAGATAGTTTTTAATAAATAAATGATTTCTTTCAAAACCATTGAAGTGTTCGTTCGTTTGATGTGGAGTACATAGGAAACGCGGTGTTAGTAAATACTAACAGTTTATATATTAAAATAAGTTTTTAAGATTCCCTGACTTATTGTTAGGGCCGATTAAATAAATATAAAGCATACAAAATAAATAACATATTTATTTTATATTCTCTACTCGAATAAACAGTTTTTATGATTTTGTTCACAAACATAAACCGTAAGCTTTGCGTGGGAAAAACTAAGTTTATAGAAAAGTTAAATAAGTACGTGTAAAACAGTACGACTGTCGCGCCGTACCTTATTCAGGAACACGGAAATCAGCTAAACAAACACAATTTAATGAGCCATCGTCTCACTCAAGAGTTAGAACAGCGCAGATACGCTTTTTACAGTGAAGGTTGAATGCATTATTCGTGATATTTTGACATGTATCGTGTAAACAATGAAATAAGTGAGGATATGTCACAAAGACAAGAAAGTCAAAGAAAGCCTGCGGTGCTAGCAACCACATAAATAACAAAGAAAGTGTAAACACAGCGAACAAGGAAACATCCAAGACAAACAACTAAAAGCGATACAGACAGGCATATATCTGTACATTACTACAAAGCGTAAATCCAGCCCTGCCAACAAAAAAAGTTGCAAAATTTTGGACGGTGAAGAACCGCCAAAGTCCGTCACGGGAAACAACCGATTTGCATTGCTGAGAGAAGAAGAACCTTAATCTTTTATCTCGGCAAGTTCCCCCCAATAAACATACGTTAGAGAAACTCAAATGAGCTGGTAAATATCTTTGCCCAGCTTGTTGGTAGTGGTGGATTTCATATAGTGTCCATTATGAAAGGGAACATAAATAAGACAAAAATTCAGCCATACACCGAATACGGGTTAAGCGCTGTTTCTAGTATTTTAACGATAGAAAAAATTTGTACACATCTCTGAAGGGTAGTAAGAGTATCGCCGTAATCATAAAGAACATTGAATCACTTGTTGGGCCAGATATGTAAAAGAGCACTGTAAAGATAATTTTAACGTGTATTCCGTTGTAAACGTTCTTAACAATATTTTATTTAGTTTATTATCATTTGAAAGAACATTCTTTGACATTTATTTTTTGAAGATTATGTCTATCAAATGTTGGCCGCGGCTTCGATGACTCGTTCGAGCATTTCGACTGGTAATTTGCGAATGACACGTGTGATGTTTTGCTCCAAGGCCTGAATCGAAGCGGGTTTGTCCGCAAAAACTTTAGACTTTACATATCCCCACAGGAAAGTCTATCGGTGCGATATCACACGATCTTGGTTGTCAATCGACCGGCCCAAAACGTGAAATTATCTGCTCAACGAAGTGTTCTCTCAATAAATCCTTTGATAGATGCGAAGTTTGGGAAGTGGCGCTGTCTTGTTGGAACCAAATGTCGCCGAGATCACGAGCTTCAATTTCAGGCATCAAATAGTCGATTATCATGGCACGATAACGGTCTCCATTAACGGTTACGTTCTCACCGGCATCATTTTTGAAGAAATATGGACCTGATTCAACCGGCCCACAAACCACACCAAACCGTTGTTTTTTCTGGATGGAGTGACATCTCTTGAACCTCTTCTGGTTGCTCTTCGTCCCAAATGCGGCAATTTTGCTTGTTTACATACCCATTGAGCCAGAAATAAGCCTCATCGCTGAACAAATTTTGGCTCGAAAACGTCGGATCTTCTTGGAACTTTTCAAGAGCCCATAGAGCAAAGCGATGTCGCTTGGGAACATCGGGCGGCTTCAGTTCTTGCACAAGCTGTATTTTGTACGCTTTCAATTTAAGATCTCGACGTAAAATGCGCCAAGTCGTGCCATACGTCAGTCCGAGTTGCTGCGAAGTGCGCCGAATCGACTCTCCACGTTCGTGGTGTACACTCTCAGCTACGGCCGCTACATTTTCTTCATTGCGTGCTGGGCGTGGTCTATTCGTTCGAATGTTCGTTCTTTCCATGATGAAATGCAAACAATACTAAACAAAAATAACAAGACAGCATAACACGACTCACACGTGATCTGTCAAAAAAGGCTATTGAAAAAATTATCGCTACTTAGATCACCCATTATAAATACTAACTTCAATATTTGTTATATGGAAGTTATGTAGCGGAAGTAATACGGTTGAAGAAGCTCATTAAAAAATGTCCAAAAACATTGGACAAATGGCTGTCCAATGTTGTATTGGTGACACCAACCGTCAGCGGAAATTAATTTCTAACCGGAACGCGCAGAATCCTATAATTGACATTTAACATATCACAGTTTACTCTAACGACGAAAACGGCATTACTCGTACAAACGGTAACATACGCGAATTTCCTAAGGGCGGGCGCATACACCTAATGCCACTGCACAACAATTTGGTCTGGAGCAATGAATGGTTCAACAGCTTGTACAGAATATGCACATTTTATTTTCAACTATGCAATCAATGATACAAGATTTCATGCGTAACCAAAATCAGTTAATTCAGTTTTACTTAGAAAAAATAGGCCCTCTTGAGATATGCACATGGGACGCTAACGATGTAAACCAATATAAACACGAACTGCGGATGCGCATTTTACAGACTAATACAATTACCTAATTTTAGATTTTATAGTTCTCACTAACCCGACGGATAGGCTCATGGGGGCACCGGTATCCTATTACGGAAAGGAATGAAACAAGAAGTCGAAGAAGGCGACATCAATTTGTATCCTGAGTCGAGGTGGTTTACATACCTTTTTGTTAACGCCAGGGAAACCTGCTGTATAAATGTCTAATGGTATGTCAAAATAAATTGCACTTTATATCGCCCAGTCAGCCAACATGCTGGCCTTCTAATATTAACAAAAAAACCTGAACCTTTTTTTATGTTTATAAGTAATTAACTGCTACACTTTTGCATTCGAAAAATGTGTAAAATGTTGTTAAAGTTGTTGATATGATTATTGACTTATCGACATCTCGGACACATGAACCCGGTGTTAATTCTCCGATAATACCTTTTGCTGCATTATTCTTCTTGGGGAGTAATTTGCAGTTTCTTAAATATCGTTGTTGTTTCCAGCAGAAGAACTATGTGTAAATTTGTAATTTGTTTTATTGTCAGTTTTGGGATTCCTTTTCGTCATACATGTTGTGGTTTAGGATATAGAAAAAGGCATATGTACATTAGGGCGTACCTCAAAAAAAAAGTTCGCCGTACACCTTCGAATATGAAGTATTATTGAAAGGTAGTTTAAAAAAAAAAAATTTATGCCGAACGTAGGGGGAACGTATATACTTCTGCATTTATAAACGGATTTTAAAGTGTGATACATCGATGTTTTTGTATCGACGAGCTCAAGCACCCCCTTCTGGTACTTACCCATCATATCTCAGTTGCTACTACCCTAATGTACCACTCTAATATCAGAAAATTAAAGCTCGCGCGGGGTGCTTGAGCTCAATGCCTCGTCGAGACAAAAACATCGATGTATCACACTTTAAAATCCGTTTATAAATGCAGAAGTTATATAGAAGAATCTAAAAGCGCGACCCCTACGTTCGGCATAAAAAAAAAAAAAATTTTGAAACTACCTTTCAATAATACTTCATATTCGAAGGTGTACGGCGAACTTTTTTTTTTTACTTGTAACCTGGTACGCTCTAATGTACATTGCTTTATAGAATTTATTATAAAATTCTTCTAAAATGCCTATGTGTTTTTCTTTACATATTTCAATTTCCAAATCAATAATTCTAGTTAGCCTTTTATATATTGCCCATATAAATGACAGAAACGAAAGTAACATTCAGTATAAAAGTTGTATCTGGTTAATTCGTACATCGCAAACATAGATAATCATCTTATTTTATTATTATAACATCTCTTTTACAATAGTTATATGACAGTTTTCGTTTCATAATAGCTGGCAATGAAGAAATATTGATTTTAGATGATGCAACTGGTGTTTTAGTTAAAAAAAAACTTCTGGAAATTAAGGGATTGGGGCTTGTGACAACTTACATTTTATCGCATAAATATTAAGAAACACGAAGATTCAATTTATTTTATATTTTCTTTATAATTATTTTTATTAGATATAACTCGAAAACAATGTTCTTGGTTGACAGTAAAATCAAAACTAAAAACTAAAACCAATACGTTACTTTACAGTTCTCCACATCCCTCCTATATTTTCAGTTTTAAGAGCAACTTAGAGTCAGCAACCCTTAATTCAATTAAGACTAAGTGACTGCGCTAATGCGGAGGACGAATTTTGAGAGCATCCGTTGTTTTCATCAATAGCTGTCGGCACTCTTTTTACGTAACTTATATTTCTCCACGACTTCGTATTCTGTGGCGTCAAACGTCGGTGCCATCTTATGAGGGAAAATAAAATTTCGTCTCTTTTTCTCAACTTCCTTTCTGCCTGTTAATCATGCACAGATTCCTCGCTGCCGAATCTAGCATGTCCTCCATGATATCCTGGATGTCAGGAATCTTATCACGCTTAAACATCAATTCGCTCGGTGGAGAACCTGCTGTACCAGGTAGTGTCACTTGTACCTCAAAATGAAGTTCTAGATTTCAGCTTCGTAAGAGCAGAATTATCTCTGCTTTTGAAATGGGTAATTTTTAGGAGTTTCACTAAAGACCTATTTATGTTCTCCACCTCTCCGTTCGCGTGTGGCCAATATGGGGTGTCCTTATTAAGTCAATGTTGTTATCCTTACAGAACTGATTAAATTCTGCTCTTACGAATTGTCTGCCATTATCAGCCCTTAAAGGTTTAGGTATACCTAACCTGCAGACTCTTTCCCGTAAGATTTTAGTAATAGCCTCCGAAGTTATTTTTCTCAAAACTACACTTCCTAGTAACATATACATATACACATAACACATGTCCCCCAATTGGCAAAGGAATTTTTTATATACTTCTCTTTTTCTCTGTCGACAAAAGGCCACACGACCTTGGCTCTGTCCCTCCTTTTTATGGCCGATTCACCAGGATGGCCAGCGTGTGAAAATTCAGAAGTTTTGCTCTAAAAGATTTTGGGAATTACTATTAGCGCCCCCCTTAACAATTTATCACCAACAACTAACAGCTCGTTATGAAAGGGGTTATAAACAATAGATTATCCGATGGCCAAGAGTCGGTTTTTATATACTCAATCGCCTCTTATAGCTTTCTTCGCAGCTTTAATCAAAGGGTTTTGTATTATCGATCTTACATAGTCTGGAAATCGAATCGGATGTTTCTCTTTTCCTGTTTGATAAATAACATTGAACCTGTACAATTGTAGTCTCAGGAGCCATCTTTCAATTCTTGTAGGAGGTCTTGTCGTTGGCTTGAAGAAAGCTTCCAGGGGTTTGTGATCAGAGACAAGCTCAAATTTTAAACCATCCAAAGTGTAGTAACATCTTTCGACAGCCCACACCAGACTCTTGCTTGCAAAAGATATCACTCGAGGGTTATTATTGGGTTCGAATTGTAGTAAAACGGCTGATAATTCCACGGGACTAGGTTCTGCTATTAGAATTATTATTTTGAATGTTGAAACACACAAGTTTCGGTATATTCGACCATAGTCCTTTCAGTCTATCGAATGCCACTTGTTGTCCTTGGGTCCAGGTAAATAATCATTCTATTTTCAATAAGCTTCTCAATGATTCTGTAACAACAGCTAGCTCTTTAATAGATCTACCCACATATGTTACAAGCCCGAGGAAACATCTTATCTCTTCCTTTATCTGACGAGCACGAAATCCCTTTATTGTTTTAATTTTATCTGGATCCGGGATATTCCCGTATCAGACAGTACGTGGTCCAGAAACTTTAAATTTTGACACTCCCCATAGACATTTGTGCTTATTGAGCAAAACACCATTATTATTACATTTTTCCATCACAATGTGGCAATCAATTCTGAACCCTCCTCTACGGACACGGGTACTTAAAATCTTACAGTACCTTCAACAACTGGTTTGCTGCATAAACCTTAAACTGCGTTACTGATTGCGTGCTAGCATTGCATATAATCGCTTGATGATCTCGAAGAGTTTCCCAATCATCATTACTAAGTTAATTGAACCTTGAACCTGAGACAATGATAATCGTGATAGCGTCCACCTACATTGTATCTTATTGCCTCGTACATGGATACATTATCATCACCCTTTAACCAATCGTATTCTTGAGTTCCGTCATCGAAATCCCCGCTAAATCCGCCAATATACCGAATTTCTGGACAACTGCATTTTGTGGCACAAAGTTGTCCATCAATACACATTTCGTGCATTGGGGCCCTATAACCGGACAGTTGCCATCATTGCTAGTGTGTCTGCTTTAGCCACATCTACCACATTCATCTGTTTTCCCTCTAGTCCATTGAGATCTTGCCGAAATTTTTGTTATGATTAACAGTCAGGATTTAGCAACATGTTTTGTGACTATTTATGAATCTGCTCATATACGAGTATTCAACAATCCTCAATGATATCGTCTAAGCTATGTTCTTTCTTGAGTAATTTCTTCTTCAGTTCAATCGGTGCCCCAAGAACCGATTAGTTTGTCATTCAAACAGATTTCTTCGGTCTCCTTTTTTATTTCCCTGAACGAGCACTTAGACAATTGATGTCTTAAGCACAAAAGGAATTTGCTGAAATCTTCCCCGTCTTGGGGATGAAGACTTCTAAATAAATGCCTATCAAACGTAGAGTTCCTTTCGGGGGGAGAAATGTACATTTTATTTGTCTACCAACACCTGAAAAACGTCAACTGATTCATCATTGGTATCTTGTACCGCCAATGTTCCAGGAATGTTAGATACGGCTTCTTGTAGCTGCGGTCCTCCTAGGTGTAGCAATTTATTTCTTCCTAACGACATATTTTGTGGCTTCAGACAATCAATATAAAGTAAAGGATATCAACCACTCGATCCACAATATTGATTTAAATTGTCGCAATGAAATTGCTTTATTTTGCCAGTTAAACTATTCAAAATAATATTTCCAGTCAATCAAATGACATGCAATTTAATGTATGTACGTCACAATAAAAATTTTGACCGCTTTCCCAATGAATGGATTTCCAGCTCTTGCCGATTTAATGGTCTGTGTTGCATGATTTTATTGCGCACAGTCTCTCTTTGCCAATTCAATGTTCTTTATTGCACCAATTTAATGGGCACAGCCTCGCTTTGTTAATGTAATGCTCTTTGTTGCCCCAATTTAATGGTCACAGCCTCGCTTTGCCAATTTAATGGTATTTGTTGCCCCAATTTAATGGGCACAGCCTCGCTTTGCCAATTTAATAGTCTCTGTTGCCCAATTTAATGCACACAGCCTTGCTTTTCCAATTTAAAGCACTTCGGTGCTCAATTTAATGTGCACAATCTCGCCTTACTAATCCAATGACTTTAGATGCACCAATTTAATGTTTTAGCTTATTTTTAACACACTGTTTCGTATCAATTTTAATGCAGTTTCCCAAACTCGAAACATATTCTTAATTCACGCAAGTTTTGATAACTTTTAAGATCTCATCCTCGTCGCCATTGTATCAACCCACATTTTATCATATAAATACCAAGAAACACGAAGTTTCAATTTATTTATATGTTCTTTATAAATATTTTTATTAAATACATATATCTCTTAGACAATGTTCTTGGTTGACAGTTAAATCAAAACTCAAAACTAAAACCAATACGTTATTTTACAGTTCTCCACAAGGCTGATGATGAAATTGTGGTTTGAAATAAAGTGGAATCAGATAAAATAAATACGAAGTTACAGATTTTTGGGAGAAAATATGGCTAGGGCTATTCATTTCAACATTTTGCGGAAATGAAATCAAAAAGATCATTTGTTTGTGGAACTGTCGGTGAAGATACTCGTGAATAAATTTGTACATACTTCTGGAAATTGCCTTCGTGAGACGCAAAGAAAACTACACAAAGGGATTGGTTCCAGTTCGAATTAGAGCTGTTAAAAGAAGAACTACATCTACATGTGTAAAAAATATAACATATATGTGACAGCGCATAGAGAAA
Organism: Hydrotaea diabolus; assembly: GCA_963513945.1. NCBI lineage: Eukaryota > Metazoa > Arthropoda > Insecta > Diptera > Muscidae > Hydrotaea > Hydrotaea diabolus. Next base: position 39,294,103 of record OY740718.1, read on the forward strand.
GGACCTAAGGGTAAAAAAAATCAATTTTCATTTTTTTTTTCTTTTTTTGATGTGGACAACATCTGAGCATCGAATGAGAACGATCCCATGCCCAAAAGTGTTCCCTCCCGAGATATGCACGTTAAATGAAAGTGAAGTCGACGATTCTAAGCGCAAATAGAAATGGACCTAATCTTTAAAATGGCTCTCCTGAACAAAACTGGTTTTTAACCTTAGGTCCCTTTCTATGAAATTCATGTAGCAAAAAATATGGAGCACGTGCTGCGAAAGAATAAGCAACTAGTGAAGTGACTGCTGATGTGTTAGTGGTAATAATGGGCATGCAGAGCCTCATGTTATGTCCGAAGCTTCTAGTTTCTGAACAATACTGTAGATGAAACTTAGAGTTCATAATTTTACCTTTTTTGTATGTATGGCATGAAGGTGAATGAGGTGTTACTGCTAATAACATAACTTGCTATATATTGACTTTTTAACTAATAATAGTGGATCATATAAAAAAGTTATATCAATATCAGATAGATTTACTTACCAAATAAAAACATAATACTGGCCAGCGCTTTAGCGAACTTGTCATTAGCTAAAGAGCTGGGAATTAAGCAAATCATATTAGAAAAGGACACACTATGTTGGAAGTAGATAGTGACCATTCTACTATCACTTAAAAAACTCCTGCCTAAAGATTATCAATCGTTTAATGATAACCTTTTGCACTAACTTCTGAAAAGATTTTCATCTGAATTATTGCTTATTCTAATTTAGTTTATTAAAATTGTGTTCATACCATTATAGAAATATTAATTAATATAATTAAAAAATATACATAAAATAATGAGTAACAAGTAAAAACCGCGCTAAGTTCGTTCAAGCGATTCCTATATACACTATACCATGGATTATGTTAAAAAAAACGAATCAAAATAATTAGGCGTCATTAAATGTAAACTAAATTAATTATTGGCCAATATGATCCAGATCCTTAACAGTTGATCGCCATTCCATAGAAAATCTGTGTACAAAATTTTGTCCAGATTAGACAATAAATGTGGCTTCCAGAGCGTCAGGACTTAAAATCGGGAGGGACCTTTGTATGAGGGCAGTAAAAAGTCATGGAACGATATGGTCTAAATTATAAACAGTTTCAAATTCCGTCGAGATCAGACTATAAATGCAGTTTCTAGAGCTATGGTGCCTGAACTCAGTAAGGTTCTTTGTATGGGGTCTATATCAAAACATTTACCGATTTGGCCCATATTAAATCCTAAATAGGCCTTGTCCAAGACATTTTCATACCCGATTTCAGCTGCCTAGGTCAACCCAGGTTAACGACTTTTATACAAAATACCCCAAAAAGTGTGATTTTTACAGATGTTGTTTAAGTCCTTGTATAGAAAACCTTTTTTTCCTCTGAATATATTTGGTCCGTTATAAATCCCAAACAACAAGACTTTTCTCTGCGAAGTTTGGACTTTCTAGGTTGAGTATTGTGGCCGATATCGCGGTCAAAACAGACACACTGACGGACGGTCGGGCATCGCTAGAGCGTTTTAGAATTGTACGCTGACCAAACGAGGTGTACCAAACGAAATGCCAAATTTGGTACACCTCCATCCTATGGTATTGGATATAAAAAGGCCTTTGTAGAAAATTATCATTCTTTTATTTAAATTCAGAAAAGGGCTAAAAGGGTCTATGTGACATTTTGTATATATTGTTGTGTAACACAAAATTGCGCCATAAACTCAATTTTTTTAATAAAAACGTGGCAAATCTATGTACGAATCGACTACAATTACTATTTTTCGGAAATCCCGCGAAATGAAAAATTGCAACAGTTAATTGGCTCTCCTGTAAAGTATCGGAAAAACACATAGGCCTTCTGCTGGGACCACCGACGATATATTGAAACTATCCACAATATCTAGGGTTGCCTTAATATTTCCCCATCTCAAATTAAAGTTGGAAAATTTTTCTTTAATTTTAATTGGAACAGCGGAGATGAACAGAATGTACTTAATTGTTTTATTCACATATTTTCGACACGAAATTGTTTTCACGACCGAGGAACAACTCTATAAACAATCATCTTGCACGAAAGGTTTTAATAGATTGCATTTTCAGAGTAGATTGGTTTTTACTACCGCAGGAGCCGTAAAATTACATATTACTTAAGCAAAAATTACAACATTGAAAATTGTATTTTGCATACCGGTTTTCAATATTAACGAGGGGTCCTACACCAGTTCTATAAAAGCGATTCGGTATAGATATACATCTGTTGACAAAACGCTTCAGAAAACAGCTAAATTTCTAAAAAAAAACAAATGTGAAATTGGCAACGCTTGGCAGTTAGGCAGACAGCCACATTCTGCTGTTGTCCACTAGCATACCAGTGACACGAACTTTTTGCACAAACTTGCGTACAGCAGGCCCGTTGGTTGGCTCATTTCGGGCAACGTTTTTTTTTTCAAAATCGCTCAACATTAACATTGAAAATAGAACAGCATTAACATTAAAATTAAAAAGGCATGACTATTGAAAATAAAACTATTCCACTACGCTGTTCACTGAAAAATTTGGATTTTTAAGAGAGATTCCTGCAACATCGAAAATTGTGTAGGTTAAGCGTGCTCGGTCTTAGACTAGAAAAAAACATAACACCAAAAAAAGAAAACAAGATAAATATCCACAAAATAACATTTCCAGTTTTGTTTTCGTTGCTAGAATATATTTCATGGTCATAAAGTCGCCAAGAATGAACATGAATATTAAATAAAAACAGTGAACATACTCGTACAAAAGAGAAAAAAGTGCAGGAAATACTGCATTTTGTTAAAAGGAGTACAGATAGTGTATAAGTACAGCGCAAACAAAGTGAACAAAAGGTTAGAGTAGTGCACTGTTCTCTATAATACTGTTCTCTATAGGTTGTTCACCGTAAATATGCTTCATTTGAGATAGATTGGATTAAACTCTGACATTTAATTGGTATAGACCTAGCATCAACATGGACCTTTGTATATGGAAGTTTCACCAGAGTTTATTGCGGCAAGAACTCAAATAGGGAGGGACATTTGTGTTGGAGCTAAATAAAACTATGGACCCTAAGTCCCGCAATATCCCATTAAGAAACAAGGGGAAACTTCTCTCAAAGGGACTAGGTTCACCAAAAACTTGAACGCGATCGGTATTAACTTGTGGCTCCTAGAGCGGCATAAACTCAATTCGTTGGTGTGGAGACCAGTTATATAAAAGATCAAAACAATTGTATTTTTCCAATACATTATTGGCATCGAAAGTACCGTGATACAATCGCGGCTTATTTGGGTATTATTTGTAAATTTTCAAGATATTATAACTTAGTTGTGATGTATGTAACACCTTAAAAGATTTATAGTGCAACAATCGATTTAAAATTGATTCCTTGAGCGGTGTCCGTCCGTATGTTCATTTATCGTTGTAGTACAAATGACAGTGAACCGATTTTGATGAAACTTTGTGCATGGTTCAGGTATGGACCAAGGACGACCCCCATTGCAATCGGTCCATGTTTTGATATTATACAAAGATTTTTCCAGTTTTAAGGTCCTCTTGAAACCACAAATTGAACACGATCGTTATCAAATTTTGTATGGTAAGTTATTAGCACCAATAGTTAACTTTGGTTTAAGTGGACCATATCGGTCGATGTTTTCGAATTGTATATCGCCCTAAATTCACATACTTCGAATGTGCTCAAATTTAAAGTGTTACAAGCGAATTTTACCATTCCTACCGAAACTTGATCAAATTGGTTTCAAATTTTTCAAGTTTTAAGGTCCTCTTGAAACCACAAATTGAACACGATCGTTATCAAATTTTGTATGGTAAGTTATTAGCATCCAATAGTTAACTTTGGTTTAAGTGGACCATATCGGACGATGTTTTCGAATTGTATGTCGCCCTAAATTCACATACTTCGAATGTGCTCAAATTTAAAGTGTTACAAGCGACTTCCTACCGAAACTTGGTCCACCACATTCAAATTACATTTCCAATTTTAAGTCCTGCCATCATACAGAAAACAGTGTATGATGGCAGGATGAAATTGAACCATATCGGTATATGTGTTCATATTCGTATAGGCCCACCTAAATATATACCTTCTGCTCTAGAAGTATATTGTCCGACCTAGCTTCAACTTCAGACGAAGGCCCAAATTTTCTGAATAAGAGAATCATGTATCGTATCTCATGATCGACCCCGCCCGAGTCTTTTTTTTAACTTTGTTTTAATAAAATCGAGTTCGCGACTATTTAAAACATTGACTGACATTCACTGTGGAACATTTTTGGGGTTATTGTCTGGGGGGTGAGAAATTCCAAGTGAAGTTACTTAATTGTAAATAAAAGCAGAACGCGTTAATCGATTTCTATGATCTATGTCGCATTTTGTTTATAGGTTATGTGACTTTACGTGAAAGTTATAAGACTCTACACGTTTTTCCGTTTGGGATTTATATGTTTAAAAAAAAAAAAAAAAATTTGTTTGGCAAAATTTTCTTCATAAGTTTATTTCTAATTGCAAAAATGTTGATTTGGTAGAGAAACAGTATATTAATGGATTAAAGAAAATGTAATTATTAATTTTTCTCAATTTATTTCAGCAAAATCGAACTAGTCGTTCTCGAGTTATGTCAAACTACGTTTTTGCCAACATTTTACAACTAAGCGAAAAAACATCAAGATAAGGAAAAAATGTAAAAGGTCATAAAAAACACATACGAACGCAAAACCCTTTGAGGGTTTTAATATACTGACCTAGTACCATCACCCTGACTTGGAATTTCTCACCCCCCAGATTGGCTGTTGTACTGTGTTATAAGTACTGGTCGCTTATAACGTATCATGGGAAATTTGAGCAAGGGTGATTTGTTTCTGGAGCTCCAGGTTCTCAAATAGGGAAGGATCTTTGTATTATATTATGGACCAATTACAATAGAGTTCGTCCTTGGCCCAAATCCGAACACCTTTTTCTATCGAAATCATTTTATAATTTGACCTTTATGTAAGTGTGTTCTTTGACTACAACGATAATAGACTGGCGGGCGGACATCGCTCAAAGGAATCAGCAGTGTTTTTGTAACAAGCAGTATAATAAACACGAAGGATACCTTCATTCCTATAAGGTGCTCAAACATCAGCACAACGTGTGGAGAAGAGTACAAATAATTAGTTATCTCTATCATTCATGTCCATCATTTCTTTATGTTTGACACATTTTTTTTAGACGGTAGGTCATATAGCTTGGCAAATGTTTGTTAAAATTCGAACGACGTACAAATTGTTTGCCACAATTTTGTTTTTATATTCGACAGTTTTTAAAGAAACATTTTTACCTTTTCGTTAATTATAGAATATAGATGCCAATATGTGCAGCTTATCACACCGTGCACAGCTTACAGATTTCAGAGTTCTCCGTGTTCCATAATGGGATAAGGTCCTTATGAAAGTAATTTTTCATTTTACGCTTATGTGAAACCCCAATACACCACTAAATTGCCATTGTGACATAAGTAGACGCTGACAAACAGTTATTTATTTCAAAAATTTCAAGAAACAACTACAATTTAATTATAATAAAAGATATTTTTTCAAAAAACAACAAAATTTTGAGGAGCAATTGTCAGTTTTCTTTTGTATTTAGTGCTCAAAACGTAATTTTTGTGTTGTTTAAAATTTTAGAGAAATCTTTCTATAAAAGTAAATCATATTGCTTCCAAATCTTCAAGATTTAGTACGTATGAAAATATTAAAATCGAACACTCGTTTTTTTTTGAAAGCCCACATTTTACAATACACACATGTAAGGCAATCACTGACACAGACATATAACAATACACACATATAAGGCAATCACTGACACAGACATATCACATTAATTAGAATAAGTATCATTTGAAAAGAAGTAAAGCAAACGACTTATTTTTTTACCAAAGAATGTATATTCAAAAATAGTGTTATATTTCCGCTCTTAATATCTGTAACTTACTTTATTAACTACTAAGTTATACTATGCATTATTACTGTGTTTCGCAAACCAAACCATGATTTAAAATAATAAAATGCGCCACACACCATTTAAAATTTAGCGGATATACGAATTAAAGTTAATTTGCTTTTCGTGTACTAGGTCTTGTTTATATTGTTATACGGTTTAAAACAATTATTATTGAAATATTCTGTGCTTATATTTAGTGATGCCAACTAAGCTTTTTTCGAGCTAAATTTACACTTTGGTTGTGTTAAACCAAAAAAAAATATATATATATATTAAAGCCCGAGCACTTATGAACTTAATTCCCACAACGTTTAGAATTGCAACTTCTTTTCCAGTGGGCCTTTAAGCATTTGAGAGCTGTTGTGAAGTCATTCAGAGCTGCAGAAAGTTCTTCAAAATCTTCAGCGCGGAACAATTGACTACTGATCCAATGATCAGCCCACGAGTAAGAAATGAATGAACAGATTTTACTCAACCTGTTCCGGATTTTAGGCATCAGAATAACCGCAAGCGTACATTGCAGATGTTTGGGATCTGCTTAAACTTTACAAAAGGGATCTCACTCCTCTCAGTGTAGTGACGAAAGTCACGAGTGAGGTGGAAGAGAAACTTCATATCGTCTCTCCATGATCAACATTGGCATTTTTTTGTTAACAAATGCTTTAACGCGGCTTCAACGCGGCATTACCAAAAACACCACTAATGTTTATAGTTGTGATTCATAAAAAATTACAAAAACTTATTTATTTTTTTTAGCCGAAATTGACTTTTATTTCTAGTTTTGAAAAAGAAATAAAATTAGTCTTTAAATTTCATTAAATAAATAAATAAAGAAAACATTTATTTTATCCTAAATAAAAAAAATAAAAATTCATTTAACAATGGCTTTGCATGTCGTGTTTTTCATGTGTGAAAAGGTACATTAGCAAACCAAACATTCCGGTTTCCCAAAATAATTTTCTGAAAATAAAAAATGAAATTCATATTGTTCATCAAATAAAGGGTGGTTATATTTTAAAGGCCGATGTTGATTTGTCGCCCAAAAGAGCCATTGTTTCGGTAGCTGTGTGGCAAGTGGCACCGTCCTGTTAAACCACATATCGTCCACATCCATATCTTCCAATTCGGGCCATAAAAAGTTACGTTAGCAAACACCATTCACAGTAACTGCCTGACCGGCCCATTTTGGAAAAAATACGGCCCGATGATGTCGCCAGCCCATAACACGCACCAAATAGTCACTCTCTGTGGGTGCATTGTTTATTTCGACAATTACTCTTGAATTATCATTCGCCCAAATTCGGCAATTATGCTTATTGACGAATCCACTGAAAATGTGCCTTATCACTTAAGATGATTTTCTTCGAAAATTTATCATCCAATATATAATAACTTTTACGCGTTGCTCGCTTGTGTATCTTTCCATGGCACCCTTAAAATTTAGTAAATATTTTGACGAATTTGTGGCTCTGCATCGAGGCTATGTCTAGACATTTATTAAATTCCAATGCGGTTTGTCTACGGCCCGGTTTAAAGCAAACACTTTTTTACAGTTGTTGTTGTGAACATTTGACTACTGGTAATTTTGCCGAAGTTCAATAAAAATAATGCAAGTTGTATTTCAAGAACAAGACCCGTGGTGTCAGCAAAAAGACAATATTTTCGCAAAAATACGAGGGCGGTTCGGAAACTCCTTAGCCTAGCACAAAAAGCGCGGTATAAACAGAAAAAAGTTAAGTGTTTTGGAAACTTCCATCTCTGCTATGAACACATGTTAAATTTGGTTTCGATCTGGCAACTCCTTCATATAGAAACAGGTGATCACAAAAGATGCATCCGTGATTTTTTTACAATGAAAAAATTATAAATGCGTGGTGTCATTAAATATTAACATAAAAAAGGTTTATCGGGACAAGAAATTCATAATGATATGGTGAATGTGTTAGGTGAAAGTGCTCCTTCATATGCAACAGTAAAAAATTGGGTTGCTGAGTTTAAACGTGGTCGTACAAGCATTGAAGATGAACCACGTAGTGGACGTCCAAAAACAGCAACAACAGCAGAAATTGTAGCCAAAGTGCAAGATATGGTATTAAATGATTGACGAATAAAAATGCGTGAAATAGCTAATATCATGGGCATCTCAAATGATCAAGTCCATTTAATTTTGCATGAAGAACTACAGATGAAAAAGCTTTCTGCAAGATAGATGCCGGACTTGTTAACAGTCGACCAAAAACGCATAAGAATGAACATTTCTCAAGCTTGTTTGGATCGTTTTCAGCGAAATAAAATGGATTTTAAGTGTCGTTTCATAACTGTTGATGAGACATGGATCCACCACTATACTCCAGAGACAAAAGAACAATCCAAACAATGGACTGAAGCAGGAGGAAGTGCCCCAAAGAAGGCAAAAAAAATTCAATCGGCTGGTAAGGTTATGGCAACGGTTTTTTGGGACTTCAAAGGTATTTTATTGATTGACTATCTGCAAAAGGGTAAAACAATAAATTCAGAGTACTAATGCAACCTTTTAGATCAATTAAATGTACAAATTCGAGAAAAACGTCCTGGCTTACAACACAAAAAATAGCGCACAAGAGTGTCTTAACAATGGCTAAAATCAACGAATTAAAGTACGAGTTGCTTGAACACCCACCTTATTCTCCTGATTTAGCTCCCAGTGACTTTTACCTGTTCCCAAATCTAAAAAAAATCCTTGCTGGCAAGCGTTTTACCTCAAATGAAGATGCAATAACAGTTGTAAACCACTATTTTGAAGACCTTGAGGAAAACTATTTTAATCAAGGGATAGAATTGCTAGATAAGCGTTGGACTAAGTGTATTGAAGTTTCAGAAGATTATATTGAAAAATAAAAATATTTTTGAAAAACTAACTATTCACTTTCATTGATAGGCTAAGAACTTTCCGAACCGTATATGGAGTTACGAATTTAAAATTTTCAATAAGTTCATATAGCAGCATTGCCTCGAAGTTGATTATCGGCTTTGACGATTGTCATCTTTGTTTGCCAGACGAGATAGTGCCTTTAGAAGAAACTGTTACATATGTTGCTTACACGCCCTATACATCACGCCTGTTTGCTGACAGCTCGGACCGGAGCAATTTTTATATGCTTTGGTGGCAAATTACTTCCTGAGATATGTGAATCGATGTTGGTAGAAAAACAGCGATTCTGAAGAAAATTGTCTGACTATTGCCGAAACCATAATTTGTCGCCTCTCACAAAAAATTTTTCGCCTTCGAATTCAACGTTAAAAAGTCAGTTAAAAGTTTACCCAAAAACAATGATCCCATATTCAGGGAAAGAACTTGCTCCGGGTGAATGGTGGCGTAGACGAAATCAGCTGGTTAACACATGAAAGCAGACGTCCAATCATATTGACGCCCAAACATCATTTAGCGAAACTCATTGTGGCCGACAGAGTACAAAGCAGTGACTCTTGCTTTGTAAGTTTATTTTGTAAGGGACAAAGACTGCGGTAAGACGTGTTGTTTATTGTTTGTATTTTTATAAACTTCGTTTTTTTTATTTAGTTATTGTAGCGGCAACTACGTGCCGGGGTGACAGCCTTTAGCTGAAGAATTGATCTTCGGGTCAATAGAACCGGCTGTAGTGCGATTGGTTTTATTATTATCTAGTAATGTGGTAATAAACCCCTTCGTTTGAGCGACGTTTTAAAACGTTGTCTGTGTTTGTTGTACATACATAGCTGTTAAGCTCGCTGACAGAAACTAGGGTCAAAAATATACAAAATGACCCCAGGCCTACAATGGGTATATCCTGTTGTAGGTCGAAATTAAGGGTCCCGTAACTCGGAAAATATAGGTTGCCGTCGACTTTTTTTTCTTTAATCTTATTTGTTTTTAATACCCTACAGGGTCATATTTTTTCTTTTGACAATTGTTACTTAATTAGATTTGTTTCACTTTTTATATATCATTAGTAGTGTTTTTGGTTTAGTCTCGATAACTGCATAAAACTTGATAGAAAAGCCGCAATAGTTAACTCACTTTTTAACAAAAAATTGTGAATATTAAGCATGTCTATAAAGTACTCGATTCCAACGAAATTGACTTTTATTACTAGTTTTGAAAAAGAAATGAAATTTGTCTTTAAATTTCACATTAGAAATCCAAACATTCCGGTTTGCCTAAATAAATATTATTAAAATAAAAAATGTAATTCATACTGTTTATCAATATTGGCAGGGACAAATTTTACTCTGTGACAACAATGTGGAAGTTTTTTTAGTGTTTATTTCAAGAATGCATGCTTAGCGAATAGGGAGAAAGTAATCTTGAAAAAATCAATTTGGCAAAAAAATGGAACTAACTTTTGAATATTTTCGTGCGATCGTTTTTCACAACTTTCGACGTTGAACTTTCACGACAAGAGAGCATCGATGACCTTAAATCTTTGTATGGCGATGAAGCACCAGCACTGTGAAAAATTGGATAAATGAATTCAATCGTGGCCGACGCTCGCTCAAAGACGAAGGTCGTCGAAAAACGGCCGTTGTGCCAGAGAGCATTGATGCCGTGCGTGAACTGATAATGCAAGATCGTCATGTGACATAAAATGAGATAGAGACATCCTTGGGCATTTCTTCCACCAGCATACATTCGATATTGCATTAACACCTGGCCGTAAAAAGGTTTGTTCTTGTTGGATCCCGCACAATTAGACAATCGCTCAAAAAAGGCTCGTGGCGATTGGTGCAAAGAAATTTTGAAAAAATACGATATGCGTATGAGCCTGAAAAAAAACAGCATTCGACCGTGTGGGTCTTCGAAGACAAGCCAAATCCAACGAAAGTTGTTCGTGGAAGAAGCACATCCGAAGCAAATGATCGCCTGTTTCTTCGGCAAATGATCGCCTGTTTTTTCGGCAAACCTGGTCATGTGGCGACTGCTCCGCTTGAGAAGACGAATCATTCTGCACCATGACAATGCGAACTCTCACACATCGGCTCAAACCAGCGCCTTTTTGACCGGTCAAAACGTCGAATTGATGGATCCGCCGTACAGCTCTGATTTGGCACCCAATGACTTCTTTTTATTTCCGCACATTAAGAAAAAATGCGTGGTCAACGTTTTTCATCGCCCAAAGCACCTGTTGAAGCGTTCAATAACCCTGTTTTGGAGGTGTCTCAATCGGAGTGGAAAAAGTGCTTCGACAATTGGTTTGAGCGCATGTGTAAAGTGCATAATTCATGCTGGAGAAGACTTTCAAAAGCAATAAAACTATTTTTGACTTTTATTACAGTTGTTGTTGTCAAAATTTGACTACTGGCAATTTCGTCGAAGTCCAATAAAAATAATGCTAGTTGTATTTCAAGAACGAACCCCGTGGTGTCAACAAAAAGACAATATTTTCGCAAAAATATATATGGGGTTAAGAATTAAAAATTTTCAATAAGTTCTTATAGTAACGTTGCTCCGAAGTTGTTTATCGGCTTTGACCATTGTCATCTTGGTTTGCCAGACGAGATAGCGCCGTTGGAAGAAGCTGTCACATATGCTGCTAACACGCCCTATACCTCACACCTGTTTGCTGAGAGCGCGGCCGGAGCAATATTTATATGCTTTGGTGGCAAATTACTTCGGGACAAAAATGAATATTGAGTCCAACAACGATTTACTTACTCGAAAATTGCTTAAAATGCAACTAAGAAGGTTGATGGAAGATATCAATCCAGACTGCCGTAGAGAAAATAAATTATGGCTCAGCTGGATAATTACTTCGTGTCCATTGACAGATTTCTGTGGCGTGTAAAATTTGACTCGCCTTTATTGTCCATCAAATTCTATTACTATTCCCAACTTGATCTTTAAGCAACTGTATTTGATTGATGTGCATAATTCTGAAGGAACACTCAATAAATGTTGCCCGCCGCATTTGTTGGAGTGATTCAGCTTTGCGTGTGAACCTGCAGACACCGGTTATAAAATGTCCTACTACTGTCAGTGAGTTGTTCATTGACGTTGAGGCCGGAGAGAGGCCGTTTATTCAAACGGTTGATTTGGCCTGTTCGTCAAGTAATAGCAGACCTAGAAAATTGACAGTCATTCTAGCGAGAAGGACTGTCTTTATTTCTCGGTTTGCCCCTGACACCGAAATAGATGACATTAGTTATTATATGAAGTCGAAATTGGAAGGTGACTTTGATTTGAATATTTTTAAATTTAACTCATCTTCTAATCATTTATCCTCTTTCAAGATAAATGTGTCAGAGGATATCTTCGATAAGATTGTTGACCCTAAATTTTGGCCGGACAGGGCGCTTGTCAAGGAGTTTGTTCAAAGAAGTAGTAGAGGAGGGAGATCTAGTTTAGCGAAATTGCCAGCTAAGTCTACAAACTCTTAAAAAAAACTAGAAAATGTATACACTATAGCTTACCAAAACGTAAGAGGTTTAAAAACTAAATTAAGTCGCTTATTTGTTGATAGCTATAACTTTGATTTTGATATTGTTGTTTTTTCTGAGACATGGTTAAAAACTGATATTTTGAACTCTGAGGTTCTGTGTAATAATTATACAATTTATAGAAAAGATAGAACAGAGAAAATCGGTGGTGGTGTCTTAATTGCGGTTTCCTGCTGTCTACCTTCTGAGCGCATTTTTTCTGATGAATTTAACAATTTGGAATTTATTGAAGTTTGTGTTGCATTAGGATCTAAAAAACTTTTTATTACCTGTTCCTACATTCCTCCTTCGACCGATTTTAATGTTTATATGGTGTCTGGTCAGCAATCTTTTCGCAAGCAATAAAATTGTCTGCTACACTGAAATTAAGCCAAGGGATTTTACAAGATGAGTGTTTGAAACGATTTTTACTTGGAAGGTACGCTGACTTCCTAACGAATGCTTCTTTGTAGTAATACTTATACATTGCAGGGTGTGCGTAAAATTTTGACAATGTATTTTGTTCCCTTTTGCACACTGTTGTCGTTAATATGCAATGAAAAGCTACAAAGGCATCCAAATAAAACTAGATGCAAAGCGAATGCTACACAAAACACAATGGCGAAGCAGAAAGAAAATGTTTTGCCTATGGATGTAGGGCCGTCTTCCGGCGGAGAAGAAGCTATAAACCGGAAGGACCACCGAATTCAATTTAAGCATTGCATGTAAACCTTCACACAAGGGTTTCTAGTTGACCTACTAATGTCAGTAAGGTGTTTATTGACGTACAGACCGGGGACAGACCGTTTATTCAAACGGTTGATGTTGCCTGTTCGTCAAGTCGAGGTGGAGCTAGGAAATTGACTATTCCAGCAAGAAAGACGGTGTGGAATAATTATATAGTTTATAGGAAAGATAGAATTGAGAGAATCGGTGGTAGTGTCATAGTTGCGGTTTCTTGTCTATTTTCTGAGTGCATTTTTTTTTTTCGAACGTTCCCATCGCCGCCACTCATACCCGCCCCTGTCGACCGAGGGGGCCACATCCCCATGACGTAGGGACATCGTACACATTATGAACCGATCCATAACGGAGAGATGGCAACAAATAACATCATTCGAAGATTAGCTACAGACACAAGTCAACAGCCAACCGGTAAAATACCACATAAATAAATCTAAACTAATATAGAGAATTTAAATAGGCATAATGTACCCACCACCATAATCTTTTAATATCAATAATAATACCCAACACCAAGAAACAATAAGAATTAATACTTAAAGCTAGAATCTAGTATCTACTAATAATATTATACAGAATGTGAGTTTAAATAAAAAATAATAATAGATTTCAATGCATCGAAGCTTAAGGAAAAATCTATTAGTTGAAATAAGGAATTGAAGTCGGCACACATTCTACGAATTGGATCACCACATGCGTAATTGTATCGTTGAAAATCCAAGTGTAAAAACTGATAGTGTCTCGAAGGTCTTAACGGGACATTAATATAAATTCTTGATATTAAAAAGTCCGACGGAACAGTCCCCCGAATAATTTTATATATCATCATAGTATTCATCATTGTTCGCCTACTCTTTAATGTGGGCAATTTAATGAGATTTAACCTACTGGTATAGGATGGTAGTTCATAACCAGAAGACCAGTTAAGATTCCTTAAGCAGAAAAGTAGAAATTGCTTTTGCACAGATTCAATTTTGTTTACGTAAGAATCATATTGGGGATCCCATACCACCGAGCCGTATTCCAAAATTGGCCTCACAAGTGAGGTAAACAGCTGTTTCGTAGTATACGGGTCAGTAAACTCTTTTGCCCAACGTTTCATAAAGAAAAGAACGCCATATGCTTTATTTACCATTGTAATAATATGATTATTGAAATTTAACTTTCTGTCCATCATAAAACCAAGATCAATAAATGAATCGACAGATGCCAATTCAATGCCACATAAGTTATATTTTGAGGGCAACATTTTAGATCTGAAGAAACTCATGTGTTTGCATTTCTTTAAGTTGAGTTCCATGCAATTCATATCACACCATCTACTGAATCTGTCCAAGTCATCTTGCAATTTGGTAGAGTCAGCATTATTTGAATAAGATGAATAGATTTTTACATCATCAGCAAACATAAGAATGCTGGATTTGGTAATAGATTCCGGTAAGTCATTTATGAATAATAAAAATAGCACCGGACCAAGGTGGCTACCTTGTGGGACACCAGAGGAAATATGAATTGTTCTAGAAATACAATTTTCAAATGATACCACTTGCTCCCTACCAACTAGATAGGAAGAAAGCCAATTTAAAAAATTATAACTGAATCCAATTCTATTTAACTTGTAAAGTAAGAGCCTATGATTTACTTTATCAAATGCCTTACTAAAATCAGTGTAGATAACGTCAGTTTGTTTACGAGAAACAAACCCATTTATAACTTCAGATGAAAACTGTAGCAGATTAGTTATAGTGGAATGGCCTCTACGAAATCCATGTTGACATGGATGTAAAATAGGGGTCACGCCATGTACAATGAAATTGGTAACATTTTTCTCAAAAAGTTTAGGAATTGCACTCAATTTAGCAATGCCTCTATAGTTCGAAACATTTAACAGACTTCCTGACTTATGGAGTGGTGTCAAATACGACTTTTTCCATATATCTGGGAAGTGCCCTAGTCTCAATGATGAATTAAATAATAAGGTCAACGGCAAAGCAAGAGATTCTGCGCAGCCTTTCAACAACAAATTCGGTAACCCATCTGGGCCTGAAGTACAAGTGGGTTTTATACGTTGCATATTTAAATGAATCAGCGAGTTATCTAAAATAGGAGGAACAACCTGATTAACTGCAGAAATAGTATATGGGTAAGAAATGTCAGCGTCAAACGAACGCGAAGAATAAACAGATTCAAAGAAATCAGCAAAGCAATTTGCAATAGACTGATCATCAAAGAATTCAACATCGTTACATCTAATCCTAGTTGGCTTAGATGATGTTCGACGTTTCAAATTAACGAAGTTGTAAAACAGTTTTAAAATTATCCCTAACCTTCAACAAGTAGGACCGATAGCACCGGCGAGACTCAATATTATATTTATGTCTAGCCACAGAATATTTGCCATAGTCAGTATTTAACCCAGTACGCTTAAATTTTTTAAAAAGCTTAGTTTTCATGTTTTTTAATCTGCATAATTCCTTAGAAGACCAAGGAATAATTTTAGTAATAGTAACGGGTACCTTAGGCACCGTTCTAGATACAAATCCCTGTAAAATATCATAAAAATTTATCAAGGCTTGACTGAATTCCTCAATACTATCACATCTGCAAATTCCATTCCAGTCTACAGCTGACAATAGTGCATTAAGACATTCAAAATCACAGCGTTTGAAACAAAATCTAAAAGAATCTCTGGAAGTGAATGGTAAAGTTTTGAGAGGCATAGGAGTTGAAAAAGAAACACATAAAGTAGGATGGTGAGTATCCTCCGGAGTAGAAATAGGGTTAATTCTAGATGATTGAAATGAATGTGAATCATTGGTTAAAATCAGGTCTAGAATCTTGCCGTTTAAGTTTAGCGTATTATTAATCTGAAACAGGTTCATTTCTGCAAACAACCTAGCAACATCAGCTGTCCAATCACTGCTAGTGAGGGGCGTTAGTGCATCTGAGTCAGGTAACATATGCCACGAGACAGAAGATAAATTAAAATCACCTAAAATTAAAATTAAATCGGATTTGCCCATATTTAAAACAATTGATTCAATGGCAGATAAATGGTCCTTATAAACACCAAAATCAGAAGACGGGGGAATATATGAACAAGTAATGAAAAGTTTTACTGTTCAAGATTAACGCAAACTGCAATAAATTCGATACCACTGAATTCATCAGTAAGAATACGTTCGGAAGATAAAGAAGAGGAAACTGCTATTAAAACTCCACCCCCTATTCTCCCTATTCTATCATTTTTCCGATGAATTTAACAATTTGGAATTTATTGAAGTTTGTGTTGCATTAGGATCTAAAAAACTTTTTATTACCTGTTCCTACATTCCTCCTTCGACCAATTTTAATGTTTATAATGAACATTTGACTGCCGTTGGAAAAATAATTACAAGTATGAATGAGTCTGACATTATCCTAACAATGGGAGACTTCAACTTATCTTCTGTATCATGGCATATGTTGCCTGATTCAGAAGCACTTACTCCTCTTACTAACAGCGATTTGATTTTGCTGTTAAGAAATTTTATGACATACTAAATGAATTTGTATTTGTAAAACAGTGCCTATGGAACCCATTGTTGTAAAAAAACTATGCCTTGGACTTCTATGGAGTTATGTAGATTAAAGAACAAAGAGTTAATCATTTAAAAGATTCAAAAGAACAGGACTAACTGCTGATTATGGTAGATATTCCATAGCAAGACAACGGTACAATATCGAGGCTCGTCGATGCTATAGGTCGTACTTGACAAGAGTTTGGGAAAATTTTAAAAAGGACCCTAAATCATTTTATCGATTTGTTAATTTAAAACGTCGAACATCTTCTAAGCCATCGAGAATAAGATTTAATTGTGCTGAGTTCTCAAGCGATCAGTCTATTGCAAACTGTTTTTCTGACATTTTCGAAAATACATATTCACTACGTTCGTTTAATCCTGCAATTCCGTACCCTTACAAAATTTCATCAGTAAATCAAATAGTTCCTCCTTTTTTAGATTTTTCTCTTATTTAAATAAACTTGCATCGTCTTAAACCCACTAATACTTCTGGACACGATGGCATTCCGAATGTATTATTGATAGGCTGCTCTGAATCCCTGGTCTTACCCTTATCCTTATTATTTCATTCATCATTACAATTGGGGTACTTTCCTGATTTATGAAAACTGTCTTGTTTCCACTTCACAAATCTGGTAGTCTGTTGGACGTATCGAACTATAGAGGGATTGCTAAATTAAGCGCAATTCCTAAGTTATTTGAAAATATTGTAACAAATTTTGTTTCACATAATGTGGCGCCCATACTCAATCCATGCCAACATGGATTTCGTAAGCGTCACTCTACTATTACAAATCTACTTCAGTTTTCCTCTGAATTTATAGATGCATTTATTTGTCGCAAGCAAACTGACGTTATACATATATACTGATTTTAGTAAGGCATTTGATAAAGTAAATCACAGACTATTACTATTCAAGTTAAACAAAATTGGGTTTAATATTAATTTCATAATGGGCTTTTCTCCTACCTAATTGGGAGGGAACAAGTAGTTTTATTTGAAAAAAGTCTTTCCAGATCAATTCGTATCTCCTCTGGTGACCCGCAGGGCAGCCACCTTGGACCTATTCATTTTCATTTTTCATTTTCATCTCTCTCTAATTTACTAATTTTTGCAGACGACGTTAAACTATTTTCTTCTTATGCTAGCTTTGCGGACAGTCACATACTGCAGGATGATTTAGACAGATTTAGTACTTGGTGTAAATTTAATTTTATGGAATTAAACCTTAAAAAGTGTAAGCATATGTGCTTTTCTAGTTTGTTGGCTACTAAATTTAATTTATTTGGCTCTGAATTGACATCGGTTGATTCATTTATTGATCTCGGTTTTATGATGGATAGAAAGTTGAATTTTAATAACCATATCATTACTATGGTAAATAAAGCGTATGGTGTCTTTTAATTTGTGAAACGCTGGGCAAAAGAGTTTACTGATCCATATACTACGAAACAGCTTTATATTTCCCTAGATAGGCCAATTTTAGAATATGGATCAGTGGTTTGGGATCCCCAATATGATTACTATGTTAACAAAATTGAGTTCGTGCAGAAACAATTTTTAATATTCTGCTTAAGAGGTCTTCACTGGTTATGAACTTCCTTCTTATAATGGCAGGTTAAATCATATTAAATTGCCCTCATTGAAGAGTAGGCGAACTATGATGATTACGATGATGGTATATAAAATAATATGTGGGGTTGTGGCTTCTGAATACTTAATATCAAAAAAAATTTTTAACGTCCCATTTAGACCTACTGGATACTATCAGTTCTTACACTTGGATTTTCAAAGGCACAATTATGCATGTGGTGACCCATTTCGTAGAATGTGTGCTGATTTTAATTGTGTGCTGATTTCATTTAATTGATTTCTCATTAGGTTTTGATTCATTTATTTAAACTCATTACACCAAGGCTCATTGTCTTCATAACAATTTAGGCTGCTATAAACAAATTTAGTAATTGTTATTATTCGTTAATACTTATGTATACGAGTATTATGCTTTATATTATTTTTATTAGATTTTAATATTGTAAAGGTGGTGGTTATATTTTTATTTCGTATTGAATGCTTCTAGTCCTTCTCATTCTTGATTGGATTGTATTATTGTATTAAATTAAGGTGGTGGTAATATTATAAAGTATTAATTTGGTTTATATTTTCTAGTGATTATTATTAATATTTTTTTGTACCGAGTGGCTGTTGATAAATATCTGTAGCTAATTTACATAGATGACGTTTCTTGTCATCTCCATTAGGGATCGGTCCATAATGTGTACGTTGTCCCTACGTCATGGGGACGTGGCCTCCTCGGTCGGCAGGGACAGGTGTGAGTGGCGTAGGAACGTTCGTCTAAAAAAAAATAAAAAAACATCGCGGGGTAATGAATCGGATTTGTCAGTGTTATGAGTTGGTGTTGCCACGTTTCTTGCTGCATGTAAGAGTTTGGTGAATTTTTCAATTTCCGTGTCAATAGAGGAACAGGTCAAATAGTTTTGAACTGAAAAATCAATGTCGTTGAATAAATTCACGAAATACATTCCAATTTGAATGTTTGTACGAAAATCTTGTTGTATTTTCTTGACTATGATCCGACGGTAGTTCGTAACCTAACGTTTAAACAGTCATTTGATATGACAAGTTACTTATAATAATGTCTACGGTGGATGGGTTGCAGAATTTGCGGTGAGGATAAAGAGTAGAACTATTCGGACAATATATAAAGAAATTTCGTTGTTGTTGCAAACTATTAAGAGTGTTTCCACCTGAGTTGTTAATTGGGCAGTTCCAAGAACGATGCTTTGCGTTGAGATCGCCCAGCAGTATAAAGTCGATATCATCGGGAGTGAGCACCTTTATATCTCTAATAAGTGTATTAAATTAAGGTGGTGGTTATAAATTATAAATTTGGTGTTTATATTTTCTAGTGATTATTATTAATATTTTTTGTACCGATTGGATGTTGATAAATATCTGTAGCTAATTTCAATGGATGACGTTTCGTGTCATCTCCATTATGGATCGGTCCCTAATGTGTACGTTGTCCCTACGTCATGGGGACGTCGCCTCCTCGGTCGTCAGGGTCGGGTGTGAGTGGCGTGGGAACGTTCGTCCAAAAAAAAATCTACAACCTTTATCTGCTGGTTATAGAGGGTATAAACCATTTTGTACCCACAGAATTAAACCAGAAATTTTGGATTCGACTCAAACATCTGATTAGAGATGTCTACCAATTAAACCTCAATGTCGCCGACGAAAGAACGAGAGTAAAAATCAATTAGATTTTTCATGTGTTACGCGATAGTTTCACGGGCTTTATTTCCTTAGCAGATGTAAAGATGATTGGCCTGAAAATATTTTTCCTCGATGTGACTCGTGTGAAGGCGAAAAAAGGGTGATCCTAGATTGGACAGGTGAGTTGGCCGCATAGATCGAGTGATATCACACCAGTGTTGCCAGGTATTTTTTGAACCTTCCCCCTAAATATTAAAAAAAAACCCCTAAATTGTTCTAGATTTTTTTCAAAAACCCCCAAAAATCTTTAGGAATTTAAATACGAACAAAATTCAAATTTTGAAAAACAAACCTGTAGTGATGCACTCCAAATTAAAACTACAAATGCTATTTCACAAAAAAATATAATAATATGTAATTCAGGTTCAAAAACAGGTACAAAAAATAAATTAAATTATTAATATTTTATAGCAATTTAAATAAACGATGTTCACATACAAAATTATATAACTAATAAATTCAATTTTTAAAGTAGAGAAAAAAACCAACAACAAAATACATTAATCAGGAAATATAATTATATGTTATACTTTGGAAAACATATTACGTTTTCGAACTATTCGTCGCCAAAACAGTCTAAAATGTCCAAATCTTCTTCAGTTGCAGTGTACATATTGTTTGCAGTGAATGATTTTATCATATCACTTGTAGGTGTAAAATTATGACACCCATTATTTAGTGAATATTTAACTCTTAAAATACTTTCCGCTGTTGCAGTCAACATTCGATTTCTTAATTTGTCCTTTGTTATGTTAAACATTGAAAATGCTCTTTCAACAGAAGCATTTGAAAAAGGGAGCGAAAGTAATGCGCATGCCAACTTGCTGATATTTAGAAACTTAGGTTGGCCTCCCGCATCTTTTTTTTCTCCAACTTCATGCCAGAACTGTTCTGGATTTGATAAATTCTTCCACTTTATATGGTGTAGACTATTCCACTCGTTTATAGTGTCATCAATGTCATTCACTATATTTTTAAAGTGAACGACAACTTCAAGTATGTCAGGTTTCATTGCGTTTTGTGCATTATCGGGCGAAAATAAAGAAATTTTTTCCATGATATTAATATTTTCCGGAAGTCGTTCGCGGAATTGCTTGCATAGCTCAATAATTAATTCCCTACAGTTTTTTTTTATTTCAATTAAATCTTGAGAGGGCAGTAATGAAGCAACTTGCGTAAATGCATAGCCCATTTGAATGGTCTCCGTAGGCATTAAATATTCCGTAAATTCAAAACTTATTATTGAGGACTTATCCTGATCTGCCAATATATCGGGGTGTATAATTCTTTTTAAAAGTCCAAGAAAACACTCTTTCAAATCGTCGAACAGTTTTAGTGGATCACTATGTTCTCCTTGAAATAGGGTATTAAGCCTTATTACGGGTTTTAAAGCATCTTTTAGGAAAATAAAGTAGAGTTTATTTGCATTACTATACATTTTTGATAGAATGCTAGCAGTAAAACATTTTTCGTGAGTAGCTGCTATTTTAAAATGGAGCTCCAAGGCCTCCCATTGCTCCAAAATTTTTTCTATGGCTGCATATCTGGCTAACCACCGTGTGCCACTGAGTTTATTAATTTTAGCCGGAGTTTTGTCAGCTATTAGACGATATATCGACGAATATTCCATTTGTCGCTTACTACTATTGCAAACCAAGCATTTGTTTCCCGCATTATAAAATCAATTTCAGATGGTAAAGATTTTTTCATTGCCTTTTCTGCAGTAAGATGTAGTGAATGGCAAATGCACTTTACGGTTACCATGTGTGGAACTATCTCCTTCAATCTAGTGCTTACGGAATTTCTTCTACCTACCATTGAGTTTGCCCCGTCCACTCCAATACCCATAAGATTATTAATATTCACTCCATCACCTTTTAAAGTCGCCGTTATAATTCCAGTTATAGCTTCTGATGATCCACTCTCAATATTAATCAACCGGTAAAAACTTGACTCCACTCTTCCTATAGTTTTCTCAAAATATTTCACTATCACACATAAAACTTTTGCTGTGTCTATTGATGTACTTTCATCTATTATGAGGGAATAGTATGTGCTCTCCAACTTTGTCAATAGTTGCTTCATAAATTCTGGGGCAAGAACATACTTTATTAGAGCAGTGCATTTAGTGCGATGAAGTCGAATATCCATTAATGTTTTTGAGTCCTTTCCAATTTGCTTAATCAATTCTCCAAGGTGGTCGATACTCCTTACTGAACAATGCTCTGCTACAAAAGCTGCAAGTTTTAGTTCTGCTATCTTTCGCCCATTTGCTTCGGCTGGACTAAAATATGTTGAAACTGGCACAATATCTTTTTTTGAAGAAACAAATAATTGATGTTTTTTGGTTTTTGCATGAGAAGCTAAATCTTTTTTATGGGCCTTAAGGCCCATTTAGTCTCGACGGTTGACGGTTGACGGTAGATTCTGCAACCTGCAGAAGTCTACCGTCGTCAACCGTCAAACTGTAGTTATCTCCCTCTAACACATGCAAAATGCAACCCTCAACTGAAATAGTTGATTGCCTACCGTCAACCGTCCACCGTCAACCGTCGAGACTAAATGGGCCTTTAAGAATACACTTGCAATATTTACAAAATGCATGTTGATCGTCTGCCAAACATGGTGCAAGCCAATCTAGCATTAAAGAACATTTACAACTTTTAAATTTAAAAAATATATGCCTTCATATTTTTTTAATTTTACCTTTGAATTCCTCTTCTTTTTCCCACGCCTTCTTGTATTTCTGGTAGTATTTACTTTCCTTTGACATCGTTAACATACAGCACTCTTGTTTACATTGAAATGAATAAATTTCGCCAACACTTGATATTGTAGTTGTTGGAAAGCAATGAGAGCATGAGAATGTGGCACACATCCACATAAACACATATAAACAACAAGTTTGACAGAAAGGAACGGCAGTCAGCTGGGCTACTGAGCCTATGATTGTATCATGATTTAAGTCTGTGAAATCCCGTTTTATTTTGTTTATAGATATGGTTGATAAATTGCGTATTGTTCTTTGAGTATTCGCGGTTAAATACGATAAATATCAACCAACGTACAAATTATAGCTTGTCAGTGGTGGTAAGAAAAGTGTGCTGGTACTAAATAATTGGTATGTATATGTACTGAACATATTCATAAGGTGCTAATTTAAAAGTTAAACTTTTGAGTAAAAGATAAATCTAAATCAACAAATTTAAAATTTAATTATTACCCCTAAAAATCCCCCCAAATGAATTGACCCCCCAAAACGCCCCCCAAACTTAAAAAAACCCCTAAATTTGGGGGGAAAACCCCCAACCTGGCAACACTGTATCACACCTCTAGACGTTTTTTTCTTGGGGGGGTTTCGTACAGTGCAGTCTTTGTTGACAAACCAGCTACGATTCAGGTTTTGGAAGACAACATTACGCGTGTCATTAAAGCCATACCGGTCGAAATGCTCGAACGAGGCGTAGTTGCGGCCAACATTTGAAGGAAATTATATTAAAAAAAATAAATGCCATAAAATCTCCTTTTAAATTACCAATAGAGATTCCACACTTGTTTTGAATTTTTATATTTTTTTTGTTCTGAAAAAATACATGGATCACCCCATACATCCTCTTGTGAAGAAGAAATACGTCTTGTATTTGCACTGTTGGCCAGTGCAAATGTTGCAATTGATCTAAATCGTTTTTCTTCATTGTTCAGGCTCTTCTATGGCATGGGTCCTGAGATGTGTGAATCGATGTTGGTAGAAAAACAGCGATTCTGACGACCGGGACGTAACGCCGGACTTTTCTCTCAAGATCATAAAGGCCATACCTGACCAGCCTGGGCGGAGGCATCCTGTCCATAAGATAGTGGTTGGGATGACTACTGCGAGGACACCCAAGCAGATACTGCTTAGACAACAGGAAGTTGTTTCTGCGCACGTAAAGGACGTTCGTCTCCTCATGTACAGGGTGGTGCTAAACTGCCGATGTGGTTTGAATGTTTAATAACTTTTTAAATTTATTTTTTATTTTAATTTCAGAATTTTGTGAAGCAAACTTGGGGAATTTGAAATTGAACACTACACAACAGCTTTCAGCAATTGTTGAATTTAATTTTAAAAATCAAGTCAATTGTTTTGACGCAGCGTGGTTATCGTCGCTTTTTTAAGTGCGTACTGGACCTTCAGAACAATAAACCGTTGGGTGGAAATTTTCGACAACAGGGTACACCTTCCATGTACCGAAAGATCACGTACGGTCCACACAGCGTAAAAATCCAACGTGTTGTGGATAGTGTGCAGGACAGTCCAGAAACATCAACAAGAAGCAGTTCAGCACAACTGGGGCTACTATATAAAAATAATAATAATTAACCAAAAAATAAAAAAGTTATTAAACATTCAAACCACAACGGTAGTTTTACGCCACCATGTAGATGGTCCTTAGAAGACATAAGGGGACAACCTGTTGATGTTCTCATAGCGGCAGTCTGGCAGGTCGGAATTTCCTTCCCTCCGCTCCCCAAATACTGCCAGCGAGGGACTTGAGGACCTTGTTCCTACTCGTAGATAGCTGAAGCACGTGCAGAGTTTCGAAAAGGCTTCCAATGTGAAACAGTGTGGCTGATTATTTCCACACAAGTGTTTCATATTCCTCACAGTGAAGAAGCGTGCTAATGCTTCCCTCTGGTTACACTTATTTTCCCGCTGATTCTAGAAGGCACCATCTACATTAGATTTTGTCTTGAATTATTTCAACATTTATTTATGTCAGATTTATTACTGATCAAATTTTTCATATATATTTATTTTATTTAAAAAAACATTAAAGTTAAAATATAACGAAAAAACAGGTCATAAAAAAATTCCGTTAAAATACACTTAAAAGTAAACAATAATTCATTAGAAGGCACATACATATCGTCGGTGTTTCCAGCAGAAGACCTATGTGTTTTTCCGATACCTAAAAAAAACTGTTGCATTTATTCATTCTACGGAATTTCCAAAAATTAGTAATTGCATTCGAATTGTATACATTCACATGTTTTTACTAAAAAAATTCCGTTGAAGGCGCCATTTCGTGTGACAACAATATATACAAAAATGTCACATAGGCCCTTTTAGTATTGCCTTTTCTGTATAAAAATAAAAAAAAATGATAATTTCCACATATATTATTCACCAAAGGATGGGGGTGTACCAAATTTGGCATTTCGTTTGGTACGTCTCAAAATATTCATGTGATGTCCTATAAAGTAAATATGTTGTTGATCAGCGTCCAATTCTATAACGCTCTAGCGCCATTGTGTCCGTTCAGAGGGAAAAAGGTTCTCTATAAAGTACAAGGACTCAAACAACATCTGCAAAAATCACACTTTTTGGGGGTATTTTGTGAATAAGTCGATACAATGGAATTAACCAAGGCTGCTGAAACGAGGTATGAAACTATCTTTTGGACAAGGCCTATTTAGGATTGAATATAGGCCAAATCGGTAAATGCATTGATATAGCCCCTATACAAAGTACCTTTCCGAGTTTAGGTACCGGTGCTCTAGAAACTGCATTTATAATCTGATCTCAATTTGACACGGTGTAGTTTCATTGCATGGAAATTAACTGTTTATAATTTAGACCAGATCGGTCCATGATTTTATACGGCCTCATACAAAGGTCTTGATTTTAGGACCTGACTCTTTGGAAGACAAATTTACTGTTTGATTTGGACAAAATTTAGTAGTTCTATGGAATAGCAATTAACTGTTACGGGCCATATTGGACCATGATTTAATATAGCTGAAATACAAAGACACCGAATTGTTATTATTCATGCTTTAAGCATAACCCATGGTAGAGGTTATATAAGTATATGACTCGGTCCAACCGAACTTAGCGCCTTCTATACTGAATGTTTCTATCGTTTATATGGACAATATATAAATGGCTAACTAGAATTATGGATTTGGAAATTGAAAAGGCCTTTGTGATGAAAAACTCATAGGCTTTCTACAATAATTTTATGATAATTTTTATGCACATACACTTTTTCTAAATCCTGAACCACTGAAGATATCGAAAAACGGTGGTGGGTACATTTATGACCAATAGGACTACTAAATGCTACAATAAAAAAATTGTATATAGGGCTTCTGATGGGAACTACGACGATATGTACATGTTAATATATTTCTACTTTGAAATTCTTGTACACTTCTCATAAAATTAAAATTATTATTAAAAAAATATCTATATCAGGTTTACTAATGATATGACTATATTCGGACTCTAGGTCAAAATAGTTTATGTCTTATGGCAAACAAATACTTCGATTTGTGAAAAGTAGCAAAAAATTTGAAAAGGGGAAAAAAAGGGGGATTTTTCAAAAAAAGGGGCAGTTAAAGTAGCACAGTTTCAAAAAAGGGTCGAATTGCCACTTTAGTCGCACAACGGCAACGCTGATTTCGAGTGCTCATTTAACAATAATACTATGGGGACTCTGCACCACCGATTTTAATGATAAAAAGGGGTTTACTGACTTTCGTTTTGGTCGCACAAGTACATGGTGGACCAAAAGTTACCATGAGGTTTAAAAAATTTAATAACTTTTTCGTTTACATATTTTTTAGTTTATATAAATAACACTTGGAGAATAAATAATGGAGAGTTTCACAACTGAACAAAGAACCATAATAATAGAATTTTAATATTTAGCAGGATGGAGCCACTGCCAACACTATCCATGACATAATGGCACTTTTAAGTAAAATTTTTGGAGTGCGATTAATTTTCAGAAAATCAGTTTACCTCGGTTTTAAATATGCAATTTATACTATAGAAAAAACATTATTTTTACTGTGAACAATCATTTGTGAAATACGTATAAATTACAGTAACGTTATAGTGAAGAGTTTTAAAAACAAGTGAAAACGAAAGTATGTATCTAATAATCCGAATTTTCCATAATCCGATTTATGCTCTGAAATCAATTATCGGATTAACGAGTTCTTACTGTACATGTGAACAAGCGTGAGACAATTATTCAACTCAAGGCCAACATTGTTTCTGAAATTCGAACGCTACAGCCACAAATTTTTTATTTTATATAATCTGAGAAAAAAAATTATTAAACGAAAAAGTTATTGAAGTTTTTAACCCCATGGTAACTTTGGCCCATCCTGTACAAATGACGCTGAACGTTCTGGACGGACAATTGAGGTCAAAACCCCGAAAATGTCGAAAAAATCCACGATATGGTGTTGGCCTATCGAAGAGTAAAATTGCGTGAGATTGTTGATGTCAAACGCATTTTATATGGTAGAGTGGTTTCGATTTTTCATGAGCAGTTGGGTTTAAGAAAGCTTTCTGCAAGATGTCTGCCGCTTGTCCTCTCAATTGACTATACAAGTAATAGTGCGACAACTTCAAAGTATTGTTTGGTTGTGCAATTCGAATTAATTTTGCGGCGTTTTGAAACTGCGGATGAAATATGGATCCATTACAACACTCCAGAGACCAAGCAGCCGTCAAAGAATGGGTTTTTATCCGGGCGAACCGGCTCCGAAGAAGGCCAAGGTTGTTGTTGTAACAACAATATATTTATTTTGCAGTCTTGTTCGTCTATGGGGGATCTGCTTTGATATCCAGGCGGAGGAAACGCGCCATTTGAACTGGATGCGTCCACAGAGACCTGGGGGTCAGCTGAGTGGGCTTGGCCGGACAATTGAAGAGGTGCAGCACATCATGTGGTCCCTGATGGCAGGCGAGACAGATGTCCGGAACGTTAGCATCAATTCGTGCCCAGTAAGAATTGAGGCGGCTGCACCATCCAGATCTCAACTGCACCAGAACCATGCGCGTCTGCCGAGGTAGTACCTTCTCCTCAAGTGAATTCTCCGGGGAGCTGGATACTGCTGCTGCGACATCATCGGCGTGAATGTTGTTCAGACCTGCCTGATAGTTTCGATGATCTAAAGGTTCTCTCTTATACCGCTGGACCTCTCTCTCTAGATCATGAAGATCGCACATGATCTGCCTGGGCGGAGGCATCCTGTTCAAGAGATGGTGGTTAGGATGACTGCTGCGAAAACTCCCAAGCAGGTATTGCTTGTCTCCTCATGTTTATGGTCCTTAGAAGACATAAGAAGACACCATGTTGATGTTCTGAGGGCGACATTCTGGCAAGTCTGAATTTTATTTCACTGCGTCGTACTGACGTTCGACGATGATACAGGTGCTGCGTAGTTTGCTACAGACCGACCTATCGCTTTGTAAGAGGTCAACAAGGTTTCTTTGTCGGCTCCCCAAGTACTGCCGGCGAGTGACTTGAGGACCTTGTTCCTACTTTTGAGTTGATCGCAGATAGCTGTAGCATGTGCAGAGGATCTAAAAAGGCTGTCCAATGTGACCCCAAGGATTTTGGGGTAGTTGGTAGTCGGGATGTTAACGTCATCGACTTTCACATTGAGTGACAACCGCGGTCCATGCCCTAAACAGTGTGGCTGATCATTTGGAGGCGGATATTTTCACATTTCTCGCAGTGAAAAAACGTGCTAAGTCAGTGAGGTAACAGTTGATATTCTCGCAAATGTCATCCACTTTAGGTCCTGACGCCAGAATTGTGCAATCGTCAGCGTACGACACAATTTCAACGCCGTCTGGTGGTGCAGGAAGTTTAGAGAGGTAGAGGTTAAACAGAGCAGAGGATATAACTCCACCCTGGGGAAATCCTTGTTTAACTCTACGGGGCTTCGACTTTCTGTCTCTAAATTCTACATATGACTGGCGCCCACACATATAGTTTACGACCCAACGTTTCAAACTGGGCGAAAGGCACGTTTCTTCAATGTCCTCGAACAGAGTGGCATGATTGACCGTGTCGAAGTCTTTTGTTAGGTCAAGAGCCACGAGGACCGTCCTGTCGTTAGGCTTGTCCTGGTTAAGGCCGCGACTTATACGTGTGGTGATGGCGTGTAGAGCAGCACTAGGAAAGTGTTCGATCAGTCGGGGAGGAGCAGTGCTTCAAGCGTGTTTGCTTCTGGAGAATGCAAGGAGATCGGCCTGCACGAATCTCCTTTACTTGCGTCTTTGCCTGGATTCAGTAGCGGAACCACTCTGCCCATTTTCCAGGCATCGGGAACTACGTGAGTGGGTAGCGACAGATTGATTTTGGTCATGTACTTTACTCACGGGGTATCCAAGTGCTTTAACATCAGTATTGAGATTTCGTCCGTACCCAGCGCCTTTGAAGACTTTGCGCTGCGGATGACATGGACAACTTCGCCAACGGTAAATTGTGGTGGTGCCTCTTCGACTCGAAGAGCTCGGATACGATGCAATACTCACCTTTTCGCCTTATCACTCTCTGGGTGCTTAATAAAAAGTCCGTTAAAATAACTCTCGCACCGCTTCGGATCTGTCACTGCTCTATGGCCGAACGTGACAGCTGCCTGATCATCCTTCCTTTTTTTTTTAAAAAATAACCAACACTCAGGTGATGCGCCCTAAACATGCGGTGCATTGCGTTGGCGAGTGGAAAGTAAAGGATCGGAGGGGGAAAGAGGGAGTAATGATTATCGACGCTTGCCTTGAACTTCTGGATGTCGCAATTAGTGGGAAATACATTTGCCGGAAGTCGATTCCACATACGGACTGTACGAGCGAAAAACGAATTTGATCTGTAGTGTATAGTGCGGTCAACTGGCCAATCGATAACAAACGGGTGTGAATTCCTAGAAAGTCGCGTATCCCTGCCGAACATCCTCACGTCAGGAATAAGGCGACAGATGTCTGATGAACACACACCAGCGTCACGCAACCCACATTCCGACGATGCTCAAGGGAAACAATAGAGTTGGATACCCTGCTGTCACCTATCAGTATCATCGCTCTCCTTTGAACACGGTCAAGTAGCTCCAAGGATGATTTTGGAGCACCTGCCCATATATGGGAGTTGTATTCATTCAATGAAAATGAATGACACAGGTTACTATCATCTGCAAAAGAGTAGATTGGATTCACGGTCTGACTTAAAAGATCGTCAATGAAAATAAGAAATAAAAAGGGAGAAAGGACAGAGCCCTGTGGTACACCTGCGGTCAGCCTATGTGTGTTGGATGCGAACCCATCTACAACAACTCTAATAGTGCGATCTCTAAGAAAGCTCGATATAAATCGAGCAAACGTATTACCGACACCAAAAGCGATCAGCTTTGATATGAGTGCACCGTGCCAGACTCTATCAAAGGCCTTGGAGATATCTAGAGCCACTACCTTACTCTCACCAAGCTGGTGGATAGACCGACTCCAACGCTCCGATAAGAACGCCAACAGGTCTCCAGTAGAGCAATTTCGATCACTTAGCAAGTCGATGGTCTCTAAATACCTCACAATATGGTGGTTTACCATGCTCTCCATTACCTTGGAGAGCGCAGAGCAAATCGCAATTGGCCGACAATTCTCAGGATTATTGGCTTCACCCTTTTTGGGATCGGATGGACTAACTCCCGCACGGTAAGCAAGTTTGAAAAGGTTGCGTAATGGACGGGCTAGCGTCGACGAGCACTTACATAGGACAAGTGCCGAGATACCATCCGTGCCCGCAGTCTGCACAGTTGTGACGGATACAACGTGCTACGTAAGGATCGCACCAGAAGTGGAGGTGGGGGACTGGCTTTCCTGTTACACCATTCTGTGCAGTAAAGACCTATTTGATAACACCACATCCAGAGACCTACTGCTAACTTCGTTGATACAGCATGAGGCAACAAAGTCTGCTTCGCTATACTCCCTGATGTGGTTCAGAACTGAACAGCTCCTGAAGTGCACCCACTCCATGCAACGATTACACCTTACAGACGTAGCACGATGGTGTATACGGTTCTGACAAACCGAGCAGATCCAAGATCCCGGCTCGGACCAGAAGTATTCGGAGCAGGCATTCCGGAAAGTGCTGCTCCCACGATGAAAAAATGGACGAACAAAATACATATATTGTTGAGGTGACTGCCCGTGGCCGAAGAGTTTCGGGTCAATCCGGTACATAGAACCGCCAGTCGCAGGATTGCCAAGGCCAAGGTGACTTTGCCAATAAGGTGATTGCAACAGTTTTTTTGGATGCTCGCGGGATAATCCACATGTATTACTTTCAAAAGGGAAAAGAATAAACGGTGAATAGTATGCCAACTCATTGGGCCGATTTAATGAGAATTTAAAAAACGACTCCAGTGCAGTCCAGTCATGCAAAATTGCATGAACTGGATTACGAATTGGTACCTCTTCCGCCATTTTCTCCGGAGTTAGCCCTAATTGACTCAGTGATTATGTTGAAAAATAATTTTTCGGTTTACTGCTTGGAAGTTGATATTGTGGCAAACACAATCAGCCATTTGGAAGTAAATCCGTCCAACAAATTTTATAAATTGTAAACTTATTTGAGTTTTATCATATTTCCATAAAGTTTACACAGTCCTCTACGTTGATTATAGTATTGTAGTTCTCTGATACAATTTAAACCATAATTACTAACTGGGAAACTATGAGACTCCAGACTGGTACCACACATATAGCCCTTTATATTCTGCGTCTAATTTTATATTCAGAATATCCTAGAACAATTATAGAGTCGATTTTTTTTGGTTTTGATTTTCAGGTTACAGACCAAAATAAATGTAACGGACAATCATTCCAGACCACACATGTTTCTTCCTCTCTCTTCTTTCATACCACAGCTGTTAAATGTATGTATATAAGTACTGTTTAATGTATGTACACTGTAAAATAGTGATCTGTTAACAGGTTTTCTTGGCAGTTATTTTGATTACAAATATTTCGATTCTGAAATTGTTGTAGGATATTCTGAATATAACATTTTACGCGCAATCGCATGGACTATATCCGGTACAAATGGGCGATGTCCCATTTTTAGCCCTTCGGCCTTAGTCGACGATTTTTGAAATTAAAATATAACCTCAAAATCAAAAAATTATACTCTGAAATTGTACTAGAATATTCTATATATAACGTTAGAAGCACAATCGCATAGACTATCTCCGGGACAATTTTTTTTTCGACTTTTTGCTGCAACAAATATTTATGCACTGCACTACTCAGTGTAAAATATATATTTGAGCTGATCCACCATTAGGTGTACAGTTCATTCGACCGATCGGTAACCTGCACAGATAAAAATGGTTTATATCGTCCTTCTTTTACTTAGATCAAATTACGTATAGTATATTCCCATGAACAAAAATTCAATCTTAGACCATCTATGCGGCCAAAAACCGACTTCCAGTGTATGGATGTCAAATAACCATCTAATTTTCTCACGAAGTCTAACATGCATTTATTTTTGCAATTTGACTTTTTCATTGGATTTTCTACGCCCGCCACGTCTGACATCAGTTTTTTTATCCGTCAAAATCTTACGATGTGTTAAACAAACAGGACTAAACAAAATACTGCGAACATATGCATTACCTTATAAAATTATGATGGTGTCTTCCGAAGAATTTCTTATCCTATTCTTCTCCCGAATTTCTTTAATATAAATAAAAGTAAATGCAATGAATATTAAGCAAATCAACATTCATTTGTATATAAAGTGAAATATTAAATTTCATTTGGGATTTTCTTTGGACGTCTAAATGCGTATTTTTCACATATACCTTCAAATGAAGAAAAGCTTCAATAGTGTTGTTGAACATTAAGGTATTACTACTCGAAACCATTATAGTTGCATGGTTACTTCATTGTATAAAGTAGCCAAGTAATATTGGCCCTGTTCGATAAGGCGAACTGGCACAGTAAGCAACACCAAATAATTTCATTAGTTGACTACAACCTTGGTATAATATTAGAAGGTAAGGTTAGGCGACCAGCTGATTACAATTTGTTTATTTTGTTTCTTTACATTCTAATTGTCAGGGTTAGCTTTACTCCTCCTTTTTGACTACTGTCCTCCCATCATACCTCCTTTTTAAAAATTAGAAGTTGTCGTCCTCTATGTACCGGTATTGCTTAGGGTTACCATTCGTCCTCCTTTCGGAGGCCATGTACTCCTTTTCGAACAATGTCGTCCCGGCATCCCTTCTTTTTTAAAAACGTAGGATTTTTCCTCCTTCAGGTACCGATATTACTTGTAATATATTTCAAAATTCTTAACAACAATATAATACTTAAAATAACGTTTCAAAAGTTTTTTAAAAACTGTGTGGAACTGACTATGCAATATTTATTAAAATATTCTACTTATGTAAATGTTAAAGACTTGCACTGCAATATTAAATAAAGTTCATTAGTCTGACATATTTTATTACCTTAAAGGTTTAATGATCTCGTGAAATTGGTCAAGAGTTTTGTCAGAATTAATATATGTAACTGCTTCCCCCTTTATATTGAAATGCTCTAAATCCTCCTGTTTATTTCTGTGCATATGCTTTAATGTTTTGTGAAACAATCAATAATATAATAAGTTTAATCATTATAATCAAAATGTTAGATACGTATATTATATTACTGTGGGTTTACATCTGTTGTTTCTTTAATATTGGAGAAATAATAATCTCTTATTCTATTTTTTTTTAGACGAACGTTCCCACGCCACTCACATCCGCCCCTGCCAACGAGGAAGCCACGTCCCCATGACGTAGGGACAACGTACACATTATGGACCGATCCATAATGGAGATGACAAGAAACGTCATCCATGTAAATTAGCTACAGATATTTATCAACAGCCAATCGGTACAAAAAAAAATATTAATAATAATCACTAGAAACATAAACACCAAATTAATACTTTATAATATAACCGCCACCTTAATTTAATACAATAATACAATCGAATCAAAGTATGAGAAAGGCTAGAAGCATGCAACACAAAATCAAAATATAACCACCACCTTTCTTTATTATAATATTAAAATCTAATAAAAATAATATAAAGCATAATATACATAAGTTTTTAAAGTAGAATTCAATAGAGAATCCTGACATGGATTTCTGTGTTATGCGATTTCAGCGTCTTTTTGGCAGGATTTGCATTATTTTGTTCGCAGTGGTATGTGAACTGTATTAGTTTGATATTTTCGAAAGAGTCGATTTTGTTCTTATGCGCGGTATTGTACGTACTACTGTAGGCCTTTGAGCGTCCGTAGAGCGTTCACATAATTGAGAATTTGAAACCAGATTTGGTTTAAACCTTGTGAAATAAAGGCTAATGCCTCTATAGCCAGACATTTCCTTCTTGTGTTTTGACTGTAATAAGGATCACTTGTCAGAGCATTTAAACCTTTTGAAATATAAATCAGGATTCTGCACAGTCTTTTGCATGTGTGTGTTCGCGATAAGCTGTGAAGAGAGACTCGCAGGTGTTATTGGCGTTCATTTCTCCAAAGTCTTGACGTGCTTGGAGTACATCACAACTGCCTCATCTTTATATCTTAAATTGCATCATTGACGAGGGGTATTTTCAGATTTCGGTGGATGTTTCCATTCATTATGTACCAAGTGGCGCCAGTGATCAACAGCAATGTTTTCGATTGGACTCTCTGAATTTTGTCGGCGTTGCTTGAACTTGCTGTTCCCATAGCTGGGCACCGTATAGCCAGATAGGTTTGATTACACTACTGTATAGCAAAATCTCGTATTCAAGACTCAGTTTTGAGTTTGCGTTGAGTAGCCAATGGAGTTGGCCTACCTCGAGCTTCAGCTTCTTGGCTTCTATATGACTTTTCCATGTTAGTCGTCGATCCTGGTGGATCCCCAGGAATGTAACGTTATGGGATAGAGAAAAGTGATATTGTTTAATTTCACTGTCGACTATGTGATTAAGTTCAGTGTAAACGTTACCAGTGTGAATTTTGTATCGTTGACTAGTCTTAGATGAGCACCTATATTCGTGGATGTTATATCGTGCCTTTTGTGTGAGCTCATTATAGCAGAATCATCGGCAAAAGTGGACGTAAGTACGTTTGGGCTTGTATGTACATATATCTGAGGTAAACAGAAGATACAGTGTAGGCCCCAGGACACTAACCTGTTGGACAGCTAGTATTTCGCGATCGTCGGTGATGTGTTACCCACATTTGGCTCTGACTCTGGGGTTTTCTAAGTAAGACTTAAAGAAACGATGCGTATTCCCCGGTAAATATTTACAAATTTTGCTGAACAAACCACAGTGTCAATCTATGTCAAATGCTTGAGCAACATCTAGAAACACGGCTCAGCAATATTCGCGCCGTTCAAAACATTTTTCTAATGCTTGAGTCAGACGGTTTACTTGTTCAATGTTACTGTGACCCTCCCGGAATCTAAACTAATGGTCTTGTATTGTTTTGTTTGACATGAAGAACGGTTTCATTTTGTATAGGAGAACTTTTTCAAAGAGTTTGTATACTGTAAACTGATCGGTCTTGTAGTTTCTGTTTAAGTTATTTGTAAACCCTACTAGCTCTATATGTAGTTTCTGGCAGTTGCTACACTTTTTTCGCTCCTGCGATTTGACTTTAGACACGGACTATTAGTGTACCACCACATACAACGCAAACGGTTGGCAATGTACAATACGATTTTGTGTGTCCGAACTCTTGACAATTTTGGCATTGAACGGCTCCATTTCTTTGATGAGTTTCTTCAACACTAATTCTCCTATATTACAAATACTGGAGTTTGTATATTGGGTTCGAGTCAAACTTATACATTGGTTGGGGAACTTTTTTGTTATTTAGCATGTTGACCACAGATTGTACATACACATTATTCTTAGCGCTCTTGTTACCGATTCAGATTCCACCCTGTAGTTTAAATTTGCACAATTGGAAGTAAATAATAATAGCGGATTGGCATGTACACATGCACACACGTACATATGTACATGGCAAAGCATCTTTGTCGCCTTCGTTTTTTTGATGTTTTCGCTGGTCGCTGCATGTATACCGATGCACCTGTGAACAGATAAGTAGTGTGCAGCGAAAACCAACAGTCAGTCTTTTTTCAACTCTTGTGCCCGCGTTTCTACAGTTCCTTCCTACAGTGACATAAAACCAAAAAGAATAGTTTACACTTGTTTAACAAAGACGACACAAATTAATTTACGTAAAGACAAAAAATAATGTTAAACGAAGAACACTAGTATTAACATTCAACAAAAAAATATAAACGAACGAAACACTGAATTGTAAAACCTAGAACCAAAAACCCACCACCTTTTGTTAAGAAAACAAACACAGAAACACATACAGTGAACGTCAAAAGTCAACGTTCAAATTACTCAAAAACACAAAATTAGTTATTTAAATCTAACATTCCTGAATTAAAATCTAACTAAAATTAATGTACACTAATAATTGGCTACTTAAAAATACAACTTATCCGATATCTTAAAATTACATTTAAACTATGTTCAAACCTGCTACTCAAAAACCTAAAAGTTAATTTGTGAACTAATCTAAACCTAAAAGCAAATTTGTTAACTAACCTAAACCTAATAAAACTACATTGTCTGTTGAATTAAACCTACATTCAAAAAATTTGTTCTAACTCCAAAAAGCTAAAGAAGGAACATTTTGGTCCTCAGCGAACCGGACAAGTGTTGTGCAAAAAAAATAACGAAAGCTTTGGTGAAAAATTGGAAAACCTCTTGGTGTTTGGTGGAAATATAACAGAAACAACTATACACGTGCGAAACAAGAACATGCAGACATTGTGAAAAGGAAAAACTTGCTAGAAAAATAAAAGCTAAAAAAGCTAGTCAAATTGTGCAAAAAATTGTAATCCTTAATTAAAACTAATAAAATTTTCAAAAAATCTTATTAAATCCTTAAACGCTAAAAACTTTGGCAAAAATTTGTGAAAATTTAAAAGCTTAAAAAAACTAAAAATCATTTTCATTATAAACTAATTAAAATCTCAAAAAAGTGACAAAAAAAGATATTTAAAAATTGGTGAAAGAAGTGCTATATAGAAACGTGAACAATATTACAAAAACAAGAAAGACAAGAACACAAAATTTCTAAAATTTTACAATTTATATTTTTCGAGACGTATTTCGCAATCAAAGGCCCATTACAACGGTAACAACATCAGCGACAAATTCATCGACCACACTTCAGTAGATTACCGTCGTGGCGACAGTGAACTTGGAAGCAGCAACGCAGATTCATCAGGAGAGGCTGGGAGTGACGCAGCAACTATACCGACTCAAACAGAAAGGTATAGCCACACATACGCACTATAAGTTCAACGAATAAGCAGTAAGTACAAAGACAAGACCCGACAAACAAACGAAAAAATGGGTGCAACAGCCAAGTGAAAAAGAAAAAGGGGATACGAAATCAATATCGTTTTCGTTATATACCAAAATCACTGCTTGACCATGTAGACTCATTTGTTTGTCGTTGCGTGTAATTTATTGAATATACTGGTAGAAGTAGCAATGCTGTATTTGCGGGAAAAATATTAACTCCGAACTTTTATGACACTTGTTGACATTACTCGCTGGCGGGACGGTTTTAGCATTTTATCAGACGACTTTGCTGAAATTTTTTCGCTACCCTGTTTTAATTTCATCGTTCCTGAGCAAAGTAGCCTAAATCAAATTTTTGTGTGGGCGGCGTTTATCTGGTCGGCTCTTTGCTGAAATTTTCTCGCGACCCTATTTTGTTTTATTGTTCCTGAGCAAAGTAGCCTAAATCAAAAAATTTTGTGGGCTGCGTTAGTCTGGTCGGACCTTGATGCAGGACGTTTGCTGAAAATTTTCTCGCCAATAAGGTGATGGCAACAATTGTGAAAAGGAAAAATTTGCTAGAAAAATAAAAGCTAAAGAAGCTAGTCAAATTGTGCAAAAAATTTTAATCCTTAATTAAAACTAATAAAATTTTCAAAAAATCTTATTAAATCCTTAAACGCTAAAAACTTTGGCAAAAATTTGTGAAAATTTAACAGCTTAAAAAACTAAAAATCATTTTCATTATAAACTAATTAAAATCTCAAAAAAAGTGACAAAAAAAGATATTTAAAAATTGGTAAAAGAAGTGCTATATAGAAACGTGAACAATATTACAAAAACAAGAAAGACAAGAACACAAAATTTCTAAAATTTTACAATTTATATTTTTCGAGACGTATTTCGCAATCAAAGGCCCATTACAACGGTAACAACATCAGCGACAAATTCATCGACCACACTTCAGTAGATTACCGTCGTGGCGACAGTGAACTTGGAAGCAGCAACGCAGATTCAAGCGACTTATCAGGAGAGGCTGGGAGTGACGCAGCAACTACACCGATTCAAACAGAAAGGTATAGCCACACATACGCACTATAAGTTCAACGAATAAGCAGTAAGTACAAAGACAAGACCCGACAAAACAAACGAAAAAAAGGGTGCAACAGCCAAGTGAAAAAGAAAAAGGGGATACGAAATCAATATCGTTTTCGTTATATGCCAAAATCACTGCTTGACCATGTAGACTCATTTGTTTGTCGTTGCGTGTAATTTATTGAATATACTGGTAGAAGTAGCAATGCTGTATTTGCGGGAAAAATATTAACTCCGAACATTTATGACACTTGTTGTCATTACTCACTGGCGGGACGGTTTTAGCATTTTATCAGACGACTTTGCTGAAATTTTTTCGCTACCCTGTTTTAATTTCATCGTTCCTGAGCAAAGTAGCCTAAATCAAAATTTTTTGTGGGCGGCGTTTATCTGGTCGGCTCTTTGCTGAAATTTCCTCGCGACCCTACTTTGTTTTATTGTTCCTGAGCAAAGTAGCCTAAATCAAAAATGTTTGTGGGCTGCGTTAGGCTGGTCGGCCCTTGATGCAGGACGTTTGCTGAAAATTTTCTCGCCAATAAGGTGATGGCAACAATTTTTTTTGGATGCTCGCGGGATAATAGTATAGAATAGTATGCCAACTTAATGGGCCGATTTAAAAATCTAAAATATTTTGACTCTAAAATTGTTCTAGAATATTCTGAATATGACATTTGACGCAGAATATCAAGGGCTATTTGTGTGGTACTAGTCAGTTCCATAAGTAATTATGGTTTAAATTGTATCAGAGAACTATAAATACTATAATAAACGAAAACGGCTGTGCAAACATTTTGGGAATATGATAAAACCCAAATAAGTATACAACAGTTTACTTTTTTGTTATATTTCTTGTCCGTTTCTCTCAGAAATCGCGATTATACATTTAAATTATCGCAGTTATGTTTTCTTTGAACGTCTGTTAACTTACTAAGAGCGGCATGTAAAGGGGGTGGCATGTATCTTCACACAGATACTTAATTGATACGTTGTAAATATACGTTTGGGAAATAAATACATTTATATAAAATGTACAGACAAAGGTGGGTATGATGATAACACAATATTACTCTCCTTAATTATTTGGAGATAATATCAAGTAAAATAGTGCATGAGTTTACACAGTTATTGAAGGAAATTTTTTAACAAGAAATTATACACTATTTTTTCCAATGACCCTTTGACCTACTTCGAGGAAATAGAATTCGACGAAATTTTTACCAGACATAGTTTATGATAGAGATTTTACATATACAATAAAAAGAGGCGTATGAGCACATACGCAGTTGTTATATTGAAGGGTCGACTAAAGCTATTTTTCATCCATTTATTTGTTATGGAGCACCTGTATAGTCGATAATGACCCACTGTCACATTAAAAAACCTCAGAAAGCGCAAAATAATCCTGTATTACTGATGCTAAATTTACCAAGACACAAGGTTTGCACACTGTGGATTCGTTGAAAAATTAACGTCAAATTTCAAATTGAAGTGTCAATGCCAATGATATAATATGAACATAATTTGTGGCAACACAGCTACATTCGAAGCAACGTTTGCTTAAACATGACTTTCATGCAGCACCAGCATAAAGATGGGTCTAACTCAAATATTTTTGGTACATACAAACATTTGCCATTAAACCAACTTAAAAAACGGTTCCACAGCGTGGTGGAGGGTATAATTATACAAATCGGTCAAGCCGTTATTAGATTTTTAATAAATCAAAAAAGAGGGCGTGTTCAACAGATATAAGTCACTTTTTTGTCTATGAACCGAACTGTGAACCAACCCGTTCTTAGAAGCAAAAAACATTAAACCGATCCAAAAACTGCAAAAAATGAGGTTCAGTTCACAACAAAATAAGTAGATTCTTCGAAAGTTTTTTTTACATAAATACGCATCTTTGCGCATGTTACGTATCATTCGTATCTAGCTCTTTTTTGTTTGTAGGTATATACATTCCTTAGTTTTAATTTCTGATAAAAATGAATTACATCAAAAAACAACTTTTTCTATTTGTGGGCCAATTTTGAAATCGAACCAGAACCACGGTTCAAGATATCCAAAAAAAAAAAACCTTTTAAAAACAAATCATTGGCTCAGAGCTGTTGTGGACTATATACATATAGGGCCATATTCATAAAAAGTTACAATTGTTAAAAAAAATATTTTTACAAAGAAAATTTCAATTATAAACATTTTGTTAATTTTCATGCATATGACCCATAGAATAAAAAAGTTTTTTGTTGCAAATTTGAATAGCCGCGTCGACTCTTGTGACCGGTTTTATTCAAAAAATCGAGTTTCCATTTGATTTTTTTCGACTTTTTGCTGCAACAAATATTTATGCACTGCACTTCTCAGTGTAAAATATATATTTGAGCTGATCCACCATTAGGTGTACAGTTCATTCGACCGATCGGTAACCTGCACAGATAAAAATGGTTTATATCGTCCTTCTTTTGTACCGCCCTTTTGACTTAGATCAAATTACGTATAGTATATTCCCATGAACAAAAATTCAATCTTAGACCATCTATGCGGCCAAAAACCGACTTCCAGTGTATGGATGTCAAATAACAATCTAATTTTCTCACGAAGTCTAACATGCATTTATTTTTGCAATTTGACTTTTTCATTGGATTTTCTACGCCCGCCACGTCTGACATCAGCTTTTTTATCCGTCAAAATCGTACGATGTGTAAAATAAACACGACTAAACAGAAAGCGCAAAATAATCCTGTATTACTGATGCTAAATTTACCAAGACACAAGGTTTGCACACTGTGGATTCGTTGAAAAATTAACGTCAAATTTCAAATTGAAGTGTCAATGCCAATGATATAATATGAACATAATTTGTGGCAACACAGCTACATTCGAAGCAACGTTTGCTTAAACATGACTTTCATGCAGCACCAGCATAAAGATGGGTCTAACTCAAATATTTTTGGTACATACAAACATTTGCCATTAAACCAACTTAAAAAACGGTTCCACAGCGTGGTGGAGGGTATAATTATACAAATCGGTCAAGCCGTTATTAGATTTTTAATAAATCAAAAAAGAGGGCGTGTTCAACAGATATAAGTCACTTTTTTGTC
The DNA here is from genome assembly GCA_963513945.1 of Hydrotaea diabolus. NCBI lineage: Eukaryota > Metazoa > Arthropoda > Insecta > Diptera > Muscidae > Hydrotaea > Hydrotaea diabolus. The sequence continues at coordinate 39,335,585 of OY740718.1, forward strand.
TATGAACCGAACTGTGAACCAACCCGTTCTTAGAAGCAAAAAACATTAAACCGATCCAAAAACTGCAAAAAATGAGGTTCAGTTCACAACAAAATAAGTAGATTCTTCGAAAGTTTTTTTTACATAAATACGCATCTTTGCGCATGTTACGTATCATTCGTATCTAGCTCTTTTTTGTTTGTAGGTATATACATTCCTTAGTTTTAATTTCTGATAAAAATGAATTACATCAAAAAACAACTTTTTCTATTTGTGGGCCAATTTTGAAATCGAACCAGAACCACGGTTCAAGATATCCAAAAAAAAAAAACCTTTTAAAAACAAATCATTGGCTCAGAGCTGTTGTGGACTATATACATATAGGGCCATATTCATAAAAAGTTACAATTGTTAAAAAAAATATTTTTACAAAGAAAATTTCAATTATAAACATTTTGTTAATTTTCATGCATATGACCCATAGAATAAAAAAGTTTTTTGTTGCAAATTTGAATAGCCGCGTCGACTCTTGTGACCGGTTTTATTCAAAAAATCGAGTTTCCATTTGATTTTTTTCGACTTTTTGCTGCAACAAATATTTATGCACTGCACTTCTCAGTGTAAAATATATATTTGAGCTGATCCACCATTAGGTGTACAGTTCATTCGACCGATCGGTAACCTGCACAGATAAAAATGGTTTATATCGTCCTTCTTTTGTACCGCCCTTTTGACTTAGATCAAATTACGTATAGTATATTCCCATGAACAAAAATTCAATCTTAGACCATCTATGCGGCCAAAAACCGACTTCCAGTGTATGGATGTCAAATAACAATCTAATTTTCTCACGAAGTCTAACATGCATTTATTTTTGCAATTTGACTTTTTCATTGGATTTTCTACGCCCGCCACGTCTGACATCAGCTTTTTTATCCGTCAAAATCGTACGATGTGTAAAATAAACACGACTAAACAAAATACTGCAAACATATGTATTACCTTATAATATAATGATGGTGTCTTCCGAAGAATTTCTTATCCTATTCTTCTCCCGACTTTCTTTAATATAAATAAAAGTAAATGCAATGAATATTAAGCAAATCAACATTCATTTGTATATTAAGTGAAATATTAAATTTCATTTGGGATTTTCTCTGAACGTCTAAATGCGTATTTTTCACATATACCTTCAAATGAAGAAAAGCTTCAATAGTGTTGTTGAACATTAAGGTATCACTACTCGAAACCACTATAGTTGCATGGTTACTTAATTGTATAAAGTAGCCATGTAATATTGGCCCTGTTCGATAAGGCGAACTGGCATAGTAAGCAACACCGAATAATTTCATTAGTTGACTACTACCTTGGTATAATATTAGAAGGTAAGGTTAGGCGACCAGCTGATTACAATTTGTTTATTTTGTTTCTTTACATTCTAATTGCCAGGTTAGCTTAACTCCTCCTTTTTGACTACTGTCCTCCCATCATACCTCATTTTTAAAACTTAGAAGTTGTCGTCCTCTATGTACCGGTATTGCTTGGGGTTACCATTCGTCCTCCTTTCGGAGGCCATGTACTCCTTTTCGAACAATGTCGTCCCGGCATCCCTTCTTTTTTAAAAACGTAGGATTTTTCCTCCTTCAGCTACCGATATTACTTGTAATATATTTCAAAATTCTTCACAACAATATAATACTAAAAATAACGTTTCAAAAGTTTTTTAAAAACTGTGTGGAACTGACTACGCAATATTTATTAAAATATTCTAATTAAATGTTAAAGACTTGCACTGCAATATTAAATAAAGTTCATTAGTCTGACATATTTTATTACTTTAAAGGTTTAATGATCTCGTGAAATTGGTCAAGAGTTTTGTCAGAATTAATATATGTAACTGTGCTCCCCCCTTTATATTGAAATGCTCTAAATCCTCCTGTTTATTTCCATGCATATGCTTTAATGTTTTGTGAAACAATCAATAATATAATAAGTTTAATCGTTATAATCAAAATGTTAGATACGTATATTATATTACTGTGGGTTTACATCTGTTGTTTCTTAAATATTGGAGAAATAATAATCTCTTATTCTAATTTTTTTTTTAGACGAACGTTCCCACGCCACTCACATCCGCCCCTGCCGACCGAGGAGGCCACGTCCCCATGACGTAGGGACAACGTACACATTATGGACCGATCCATAATGGAGATGACAAGAAACGTCATCTAAACAAAATACTGCGACTAAACAAAATACTGCGAACATATGTATTACCTTATAATATAATGATGGTGTCTTCCGAAGAATTTCTTATCCTATTCTTCTCCCGAATTTCTTTAATATAAATAAAAGTAAATGCAATGAATATTAAGCAAATCAACATTCATTTGTATATTAAGTGAAATATTAAATTTCATTTGGGATTTTCTCTGAACGTCTAAATGCGTATTTTTCACATATACCTTCAAATGAAGAAAAGCTTCAATAGTGTTGTTGAACATTAAGGTATCACTACTCGAAACCACTATAGTTGCATGGTTACTTAATTGTATAAAGTAGCCATGTAATATTGGCCCTGTTCGATAAGGCGAACTGGCATAGTAAGCAACACCGAATAATTTCTTTAGTTGACTACTACCTTGGTATAATATTAGAAGGTAAGGTTAGGCGACCAGCTGATTACAATTTGTTTATTTTGTTTCTTTACATTCTAATTGCCAGGTTAGCTTAACTCCTCCTTTTTGACTACTGTCCTCCCATCATACCTCATTTTTAAAACTTAGAAGTTGTCGTCCTCTATGTACCGGTATTGCTTGGGGTTACCATTCGTCCTCCTTTCGGAGGCCATGTACTCCTTTTCGAACAATGTCGTCCCGGCATCCCTTCTTTTTTAAAAACGTAGGATTTTTCCTCCTTCAGCTACCGATATTACTTGTAATATATTTCAAAATTCTTCACAACAATATAATACTAAAAATAACGTTTCAAAAGTTTTTTAAAAACTGTGTGGAACTGACTATGCAATATTTATTAAAATATTCTAATTAAATGTTAAAGACTTGCACTGCAATATTAAATAAAGTTCATTAGTCTGACATATTTTATTACTTTAAAGGTTTAATGATCTCGTGAAATTGGTCAAGAGTTTTGTCAGAATTAATATATGTAACTGTCCTCCCCCCTTTATATTGAAATGCTCTAACTCCTCCTGTTTATTTCCATGCATATGCTTTAATGTTTTGTGAAACAATCAATAATATAATAAGTTTAATCGTTATAATCAAAATGTTAGATACGTATATTATATTACTGTGGGTTTACATCTGTTGTTTCTTAAATATTGGAGAAATAAAATTCTCTTATTCTAATTTTTTTTTTAGACGAACGTTCCTACGCCACTCACATCCGCCCCTGCCGACCGAGGAGGCCACGTCCCCATGACGTAGGGACAACGTACACATTATGGACCGATCCATAATGGAGATGACAAGAAACGTCATCCATGTAAATTAGCTACAGATATTTATCAACAGCCAATCGGTATTATTAATAATAAATATTAATAATAATCACTAGAAAATATAAACACCAAATTAATACTTTATAATATAACCGCCACCTTAATTTAATACAATAATACAATCGAATCAAAGTATGAGAAAGACTAGAAGCATGCAACACAAAATCAAAATATAACCACCACCTTTCTTTATTATAATATTAAAATCTAATAAAAATAATATAAAGCATAATATACATAAGTTTTTAAAGTAGAATTCAATAGAGAATCCTGACATGGATTTCTGTGTTATGCGATTTCTGCGTCTTTTTGGCAGGATTTGCATTATTTTGTTCGCAGTGGTATGTGAACTGTATTAGTTTGATATTTTCGAAAGAGTCGATTTTGTTCTTATGCGCGGTATTGTACGTACTACTGTAGGCCTTTGAGCGTCCGTAGAGCGTTCACATAATTGAGAATTTGAAACCTGATTTGGTTTAAACCTTGTGAAATAAAGGCTAATGCCTCTATAGCCAGACATTTCCTTCTTGTGTTTTGACTGTAATAAGGATCACTTGTCAGAGCATTTAAACCTTTTGAAATATAAATCAGGATTCTGCACAGTCTTTTGCATGTGCGTGTTCGCGATAAGCTGTGAAGAGAGACTCGCAGGTGTACTTGGCGTTCATTTCTCCAAAGTCTTGACGTGCTTGGAGTACATCACAACTGCCTCATCTTTATATCTTAAATTGCATCATTGACGAGGGGTATTTTCAGATTTCGGTGGATGTTTCCATTCATCATGTACCAAGTGGCGCCAGTGATCAACAGCAATGTTTTCGATTGGACTCTCTGAATTTTGTCAGCGTTGCTTGAACTTACTGTTCCCATAGCTGGGCACCGTATAGCCAGATAGGTTTGATTACACTACTGAATAGCAAAATCACGTAATCAAGACTCAGTTTTGAGTTTGCGTTGAGTAGCCAATGGAGTTGGCATACCTCGAGCTTCAGCTTCTTGGCTTCTATATGACTTTTCCATGTTAGTCGTCGATCCTGGTGGATCCCCAGGAATGTAACGTTATGGGATAGAGAAAAGTGATATTGTTTAGTTTCACTGTCGAATATGTGATTAAGTTCAGTGTGAACGTTACCTGTGTGAATTTTGTATCGTTGACCTCCAGTCAGATAGCCATGATTCTACTAGTCTTAGATGAACACCTAGATTCGTGGATGTTCTATCGTGCCTTTTGTGTGAGCTCATTATAGCAGAATCATCGGCAAAAGTGGACGTAAGTACGTTTGGGCTTGTATGTACATATATCTGAGGTAAACAGAAGATACAGGGTAGGCCCCAGGACACTAACCTGTTGGACAGCTAGTATTTCGCGATCGTCGGGGACACTGTGGTTTGTTGCTGAACAAACCACAGTGTCAATCTATGTCAAATGCTTGAGCAACATCTAGAAACACGGCGCAGCAATATTCGCGCCGTTCAAAACATTTTTCTAGTGCTTGAGTCAGACGGTTTACTTGTTCAATGTTACTGTGACCCTCCCGGAATCTAAACTAATGGTCTTGTATTGTTTTGTTTGACATGAGGAACGGTTTCATTTTGTATAGGAGAACTTTTTCAAAGAGTTTGTATACTGTAAACTGATCGGTCTTGTAGTTTCTGTTTAAGTTATTTGTAAACCCTACTAGCTCTATATGTAGTTTCCGGCAGTTGCTACACTTTTTTCGCTCCTGCGATTTGACTTTAGACACGGACTATTAGTGTAGATCACCTCATACAACGCAAAGGGTTGGCAATGTACAATACGATTTTGTGTGTCCGAACTCTTGACAATTTTGGCATTGAACGGCTCCATTTCTTTAATGAGTTTCTTCAACACTAATATTACAACAGTATATTACAAATACTGGAGTTTGTATATTGGGTTCGAGTCAACCTTATACATTGGTTGGGGAACTTTTTTGTTATTTAGCACGTTGACCACAGATTGTACATAAACATTTTTCTTAGCGCTCTTGTTACCGATTCAGATTCCACCCTGTAGTTTAAATTTGCACAATGGAAGTAAATAATAATAGCGGATTGGCATGTACGCATGCACACACGTGCATATGTACATGGCAAAGCATCTTTGTCGCCTTCGTTTTATTGATGTTTTCACTGGTCGCTGCATGTATACCGATGCACCTCTGAACAGATAAGTAGTGTGCAGCGAAAACCAACAGTCAGTCTTTTTTCAACTCTTGTGCCCGCGCTTTCTACAGTTCCTTTCTACAGTGACATAAAACCAAAAAGAATAGTTTACACTTGTTTAACAAAGACGACACAAATTAATTTACGTAAAGACAAAAAATAATGTTAAACGAAGAACACTAGTATTAACATTCAACAAAAAAATATAAACGAACGAAACACTGAATTGTAAAACCTAGAACCAAAAACCCACCACCTTTTGTTAAGAAAACAAACACAGAAACACATACAGTGAACGTCAAAAGTCAACGTTCAAATTACTCAAAAACACAAAATTAGTTATTTAAATCTAACATTCCTGAATTAAAATCTAACTAAAATTAATGTACACTAATAATTGGCTACTTAAAAATACAACTTATCCGATATCTTAAAATTACATTTAAACTATGTTCAAACCTGCTACTCAAAAACCTAAAAGTTAATTTGTGAACTAATCTAAACCTAAAAGCAAATTTGTTAACTAACCTAAACCTAATAAAACTACATTGTCTGTTGAATTAAACCTACATTCAAAAAATTTGTTCTAACTCCAAAAAGCTATAGAAGGAACATTTTGGTCCTCAGCGAACCATACAAGTGTTGTGCAAAAAAAATAACGAAAGCTTTGGTGAAAAATTGGAAAACCTCTTGGTGTTTGGTGGAAATATAACAGAAACAACTATACACGTGCGAAACAAGAACATGCAGACATTGTGAAAAGGAAAAACTTGCTAGAAAAATAAAAGCTAAAAAAGCTAGTCAAATTGTGCAAAAAATTTTAATCCTTAATGAAAACTAATAAAATTTTCAAAAAATCTTAATAAATCCTTAAACGCTAAAAACTTTGGCAAAATTTTGTGAAAATTTAAAAGCTTAAAAAAACTATTTTTGCTAAAAATCATTTTCATTATAAACTAATTAAAATCTCAAAAAAGTGACACAAAAAAAGATATTTAAAAATTGGTGAAAGAAGTGCTATATAGAAAAGTGAACAATATTACAAAAACAAGAAAGACAAGAACACGAAATTTCTAAAATTTTACAATTTATATTTTTCGAGGCGTATTGCGCAAACAAAGGCCCATTACAACGGTAACAACATCAGCGATAAATTCATCGACCACACTTCAGTAGAATTACCGTCGTGGCGACAATGAACTTGGCAGCAGCAACGCAGATTCAAGCGACTTATCTGGAGAGGCTGGGAGTGACGCAGCAACTACACCGACTCAAACAGAAAGGTAAAGCCACACATACGCACTATAAGTTCAACGAATAAGCAGTAAGTACAAACACAAGACCCGACAAAACAAACAAGCCAAAAAAAGGGTGCAACAGCCAAGTGAAAAAGAAAAAGGGGATACGAAATCAATATCGTTTTCGTTATATGTTAAAATCACTGCTTGACCATGTAGACTCATTTGTTTGTAGTTGCGTGTAATTTATTGAATATACTGGTAGAAGTAGCAATGCTGTATTTGCGGGAAAAATATTAACTCCGAACATTTATGACACTTATTGACATTACTCGCTGACAGGACGGTTTTAGCATTTTATCAGACTTTGCGGCGGCGTTTATCTGGTCGGCTCTTTGCTGAAATTTTCTCGCGACCCTATTTTGTTTTATTGTTCCTGAGCAAAGTAGCCTAAATCAAAAATTTCTGTGGGCTGCGTTAGTCTGGTCGGCCCTTGCTGCAGGACGTTTGCTGAAAATTTTCTCGCCAATAAGGTGATGGCAACAATTTTTTTTTGGATGCTCGCGGGATAATAGTATAGAATAGTATGCCAACTTAATGGGCCGATTTAAAAATCTAAAATATTTTGACTCTAAAATTGTTCTAGAATATTCTGAATATGACATTTGACGCAGAATATCAAGGGCTATTTGTGTGGTACTAGTCAGTTCCAAAAGTAATTATGGTTTAAATTGTATCAGAGAACTACAAATACTATAATAAACGAAAACGGCTGTGCAAACATTTTGGGAATATGATAAAACCCAAATAAGTATACAACAGTTTACTTTTTTGTTATATTTCTTGTTCGTTTCTTTTAGAAATCGCGATTATACATTTAAATTGTCGCAGTTATGTTTTCTTTGAACGTCAGTTAACTTACTAAGAGCGGCATGTAAAGGGGGTGGCTTGTATCTTCACACACATACTTAATTGATACGTTGTAAATATACGTTTGGGAAATAAATACATTTATATAAAATGTACAGACAAAGGTGGGTATGATAATAACACAATATTACTCTCCTTAATTATTTGGAGATAATTTCAAGTAAAATAGTGCATGAGTTTACACAGTTATTGAAGGAAATTTTTTAACACGAAATTATACACTATTTTTTCCAATGACCCTTTGACCTACTTAGAGGAAATAGAATTCGACGAAATTTTTATCAGACATAGTTTATGATAGAGATTCTATATATACAATATAAAGTGGCGTATGAGCACATACGCAGTTGTTATATTGAACGGTCGACTAAAGCTATTTTTCATCCATTTATTTGTTATGGAGCACCTGTATAGTCGATAATGACCCACTGTCACATTAAAAAACCTCAGAAAGCGCAAAATAATCCTGTATTACTGATGCTAAATTTACCACGACACAAGGTTTGCACACTGTGGATTCGTAGTAATTAAAATTGAAAAATTAACGTCAAATTTCAAATTGAAGTGTCAATGCCAATGATATAATATGAACATATTTTTTTCTTTTAAATGTGGCTGTAAACATTTTTATGTAAAATCAAAACCGATTTTCTTCAATTCGCTCATCACGCTTAAATGCAGTATGTTGCTTTTAGACCTGAAAACTTAAAATCGGATGACCATATGTGTGGAAACTATAACTTGACCGATTTCCTTCAATTTTCATAAATTCGGCCCTTCGTCCAAAAAACTAACTTTTGTCAATTTTTTAGATGGACGGCAATCGGACCTCGGCATCATTGAAATGAATCATCGGATGATTCTACGTCGATCGGTATACAAAAATATACGTGGCAACACAGCTACATCCGAAGCAACCTTTGCTTAAACATGACTTTCATGCAGCACCAGATGGGTCTAACTCAAATATTTTTGGTACATACAAACATTTGCCATTAAACCAACTTAAAAAACGGTTCCACAGCGTGGTGGAGGGTATAATTATACAAATCGGTCAAGCCGTTATCAGATTTTTAATAAATCAAAAAAGAGGGCGTGTTCAACAGATATAAGTCACTTTTTTGTCTATGAACCGAACTGTGAACCAACCCGTTCTTAGAAGCAAAAAACATTAAACCGATCCAAAAACTGCAAAAAATGAGGTTCAGTTCACAACAAAATAAGTAGATTCATCGAAAGTTTTTTTTACATGAATACGCATCTTTGCGCATGTTACGTATCATTCGTATCTAGCTCTTTTTTGTTCGTAGGTATGTACATTCCTTAGTTTTAATTTCTGATAAAAATGAATTACATCAAAAAACAACTTTTTCTATTTGTGGGCCAATTTTGAAATCGAACCAGAACCACGGTTCAAGATATCCAAAAAAAAACCTTTTAAAAACAAATCATTGGCTCAGAGCTGCTGTGGACTATATACATATAGGGCCATATTCATAAAAAGTTACAATTGTTAAAAAAAATATTTTTACAAAGAAAATTTCAATTATAAACATTTTGTTAATTTTCATGCATATGACCCATAGAATAAAAAAGTTTTTTGTTGCAAATTTGAATAGCCGCGTCGACTCTTGTGACCGGTTTTATTCAAAAAATCGAGTTTCCATTTGATTTTTTTTCGACATTTTGCTGCAACAAATATTTATGCACTGCACTTCTCAGTGTAAAATATATATTTGAGCTGATCCACCATTAGGTGTACAGTTCATTCGACCGATCGGTAACCTGCACAGATAAAAATGGTTTATATCGTCCTTCTTTTGTACCGCCCTTTTGACTTAGATCAAATTACGTATAGTATATTCCCATGAACAAAAATTCAATCTTAGACCATCTATGCGGCCAAAAACCGACTTCCAGTGTATGGATGTCAAATAACAATCTAATTTTCTCACGAAGTCTAACATGCATTTATTTTTGCAATTTGACTTTTTCATTGGATTTTCTACGCCCGCCACGTCTGACATCAGCTTTTTTATCCGTCAAAATCGTACGATGTGTATAACAAACACGACTAAACAAAATACTGCGAACATATGTATTACCTTATAATATAATGATGGTGTCTTCCGAAGAATTTCTTATCCTATTCTTCTCCCGAATTTCTTTAATATAAATAAAAGTAAATGCAATGAATATTAAGCAAATCAACATTCATTTGTATATTAAGTGAAATATTAAATTTCATTTGGGATTTTCTCTGAACGTCTAAATGCGTATTTTTCACATATACCTTCAAATGAAGAAAAGCTTCAATAGTGTTGTTGAACATTAAGGTATCACTACTCGAAACCACTATAGTTGCATGGTTACTTAATTGTATAAAGTAGCCATGTAATATTGGCCCTGTTCGATAAGGCGAACTGGCATAGTAAGCAACACCGAATAATTTCTTTAGTTGACTACTACCTTGGTATAATATTAGAAGGTATGGTTAGGCGACCAGCTGATTACAATTTGTTTATTTTGTTTCTTTACATTCTAATGTCAGGGTTAGCTTAACTCCTCCTTTTTGACTACTGTCCTCCCATCATACCTCCTTTTTAAAACATAGAAGTTGTCGTCCTCTATGTACCGGTATTGCTTAGGGTTACCATTCGTCCTCCTTTCGGAGGCCATGTACTCCTTTCCGAACAATGTCGTCCCGGCATCCCTTCTTTTTTAAAAACGTAGGATTTTTCCTCCTTCAGCTACCGATATTACTTGTAATATATTTCAAAATTCTTCACAACAATATAATACTAAAAATAACGTTTCAAAAGTTTTTTAAAAACTGTGTGGAACTGACTATGCAATATTTATTAAAATATTCTAATTAAATGTTAAAGACTTGCACTGCAATATTAAATAAAGTTCATTAGTCTGACATATTTTATTACTTTAAAGGTTTAATGATCTCGTGAAATTGGTCAAGAGTTTTGTCAGAATTAATATATGTAACTGTGCTCCCCCCTTTATATTGAAATGCTCTAAATCCTCCTGTTTATTTCCATGCATATGCTTTAATGTTTTGTGAAACAATCAATAATATAATAAGTTTAATCGTTATAATCAAAATGTTAGATACGTATATTATATTACTGTGGGTTTACATCTGTTGTTTCTTAAATATTGGAGAAATAATAATCTCTTATTCTAATTTTTTTTTAGACGAACGTTCCCACGCCACTCACATCCGCCCCTGCCGACCGAGGAGGCCACGTCCCCATGACGTAGGGACAACGTACACATTATGGACCGATCCATAATGGAGATGACAAGAAACGTCATCTAAACAAAATACTGCGACTAAACAAAATACTGCGAACATATGTATTACCTTATAATATAATGATGGTGTCTTCCGAAGAATTTCTTATCCTATTCTTCTCCCGAATTTCTTTAATATAAATAAAAGTAAATGCAATGAATATTAAGCAAATCAACATTCATTTGTATATTAAGTGAAATATTAAATTTCATTTGGGATTTTCTCTGAACGTCTAAATGCGTATTTTTCACATATACCTTCAAATGAAGAAAAGCTTCAATAGTGTTGTTGAACATTAAGGTATCACTACTCGAAACCACTATAGTTGCATGGTTACTTAATTGTATAAAGTAGCCATGTAATATTGGCCCTGTTCGATAAGGCGAACTGGCATAGTAAGCAACACCGAATAATTTCTTTAGTTGACTACTACCTTGGTATAATATTAGAAGGTAAGGTTAGGCGACCAGCTGATTACAATTTGTTTATTTTGTTTCTTTACATTCTAATTGCCAGGTTAGCTTAACTCCTCCTTTTTGACTACTGTCCTCCCATCATACCTCATTTTTAAAACTTAGAAGTTGTCGTCCTCTATGTACCGGTATTGCTTGGGGTTACCATTCGTCCTCCTTTCGGAGGCCATGTACTCCTTTTCGAACAATGTCGTCCCGGCATCCCTTCTTTTTTAAAAACGTAGGATTTTTCCTCCTTCAGCTACCGATATTACTTGTAATATATTTCAAAATTCTTCACAACAATATAATACTAAAAATAACGTTTCAAAAGTTTTTTAAAAACTGTGTGGAACTGACTATGCAATATTTATTAAAATATTCTAATTAAATGTTAAAGACTTGCACTGCAATATTAAATAAAGTTCATTAGTCTGACATATTTTATTACTTTAAAGGTTTAATGATCTCGTGAAATTGGTCAAGAGTTTTGTCAGAATTAATATATGTAACTGTCCTCCCCCCTTTATATTGAAATGCTCTAACTCCTCCTGTTTATTTCCATGCATATGCTTTAATGTTTTGTGAAACAATCAATAATATAATAAGTTTAATCGTTATAATCAAAATGTTAGATACGTATATTATATTACTGTGGGTTTACATCTGTTGTTTCTTAAATATTGGAGAAATAATAATCTCTTATTCTAATTTTTTTTTTAGACGAACGTTCCCACGCCACTCACATCCGCCCCTGCCGACCGAGGAGGCCACGTCCCCATGACGTAGGGACAACGTGCACATTATGGACCGATCCATAATGGAGATGACAAGAAACGTCATCCATGTAAATTAGCTACAGATATTTATCAACAGCCAATCGGTATTATTAATAATAAATATTAATAATAATCACTAGAAAATATAAACACCAAATTAATACTTTATAATATAACCGCCACCTTAATTTAATACAATAATACAATCGAATCAAAGTATGAGAAAGACTAGAAGCATGCAACACAAAATCAAAATATAACCACCACCTTTCTTTATTATAATATTAAAATCAAATAAAAATAATATAAAGCATAATATACATAAGTTTTTAAAGTAGAATTCAATAGAGAATCCTGACATGGATTTCTGTTTTATGCGATTTCTGCGTCTTTTTGGCAGGATTTGCATTATTTTGTTCGCAGTGGTATGTGAACTGTATTAGTTTGATATTTTCGAAAGAGTCGATTTTGTTCTTATGCGCGGTATTGTACGTACTACTGTAGGCCTTTGAGCGTCCGTAGAGCGTTCACATAATTGAGAATTTGAAACCTGATTTGGTTTAAACCTTGTGAAATAAAGGTTAATGCCTCTATAGCCAGACATTTCCTTCTTGTGTTTTGACTGTAATAAGGATCACTTGTCAGAGCATTTAAACCTTTTGAAATATAAATCAGGATTCTGCACAGTCTTTTGCATGTGCGTGTTCGCGATAAGCTGTGAAGAGAGACTCGCAGGTGTACTTGGCGTTCATTTCTCCAAAGTCTTGACGTGCTTGGAGTACATCACAACTGCCTCATCTTTATATCTTAAATTGCATCATTGACGAGGGGTATTTTCAGATTTCGGTGGATGTTTCCATTCATCATGTACCAAGTGGCGCCAGTGATCAACAGCAATGTTTTCGATTGGACTCTCTGAATTTTGTCAGCGTTGCTTGAACTTGCTGTTCCCATAGCTGGGCACCGTATAGCCAGATAGGTTTGATTACACTACTGAATAGCAAAATCTCGTAATCAAGACTCAGTTTTGAGTTTGCGTTGAGTAGCCAATGGAGTTGGCATACCTCGAGCTTCAGCTTCTTGGCTTCTATATGACTTTTCCATGTTAGTCGTCGATCCTGGTGGATCCCCAGGAATGTAACGTTATGGGATAGAGAAAAGTGATATTGTTTAGTTTCACAGTCGAATATGTGATTAAGTTCAGTGTGAACGTTACCTGTGTGAATTTTGTATCGTGACCTCCAGTCAGATAGCCATGATTCTACTAGTCTTAGATGAACACCTAGATTCGTGGATGTTCTATCGTGCCTTTTGTGTGAGCTCATTATAGCAGAATCATCGGCAAAAGTGGACGTAAGTACGTTTGGGCTTGTATGTACATATATCTGAGGTAAACAGAAGATACAGGGTAGGCCCCAGGACACTAACCTGTTGGACAGCTAGTATTTCGCGATCGTCGGTGACACTGTGGTTTGTTGCTGAACAAACCACAGTGTCAATCTATGTCAAATGCTTGAGCAACATCTAGAAACACGGCGCAGCAATATTCGCGCCGTTCAAAACATTTTTCTAGTGCTTGAGTCAGACGGTTTACTTGTTCAATGTTACTGTGACCCTCCCGGAATCTAAGCTAATGGTCTTGTATTGTTTTGTTTGACATGAGGAACGGTTTCATTTTGTATAGGAGTACTTTTTCAAAGAGTTTGTATACTGTAAACTGATCGGTCTTGTAGTTTCTGTTTAAGTTATTTGTAAACCCTACTAGCTCTATATGTAGTTTCCGGCAGTTGCTACACTTTTTTCGCTCCTGCGATTTGACTTTAGACACGGACTATTAGTGTAGATCACCTCATACAACGCAAAGGGTTGGCAATGTACAATACGATTTTGTGTGTCCGAACTCTTGACAATTTTGGCATTGAACGGCTCCATTTCTTTAATGAGTTTCTTCAACACTAATATTACAACACTATATTACAAATACTGGAGTTTGTATATTGGGTTCGAGTCAACCTTATACATTGGTTGGGGAACTTTTTTGTTATTTAGCACGTTGACCACAGATTGTACATACACATTTTTCTTAGCGCTCTTGTTACCGATTCAGATTCCACCCTGTAGTTTAAATTTGCACAATGGAAGTAAATAATAAAAGCGGATTGGCATGTACGCATGCACACACGTGCATATGTACATGGCAAAGCATCTTTGTCGCCTTCGTTTTATTGATGTTTTCACTGGTCGCTGCATGTATACCGATGCACCTGTGAACAGATAAGTAGTGTGCAGCGAAAACCAACAGTCAGTCTTTTTTCAACTCTTGTGCCCGCGCTTTCTACAGTTCCTTCCTACAGTGACATAAAACCAAAAAGAATAGTTTACACTTGTTTAACAAAGACGACACAAATTAATTTACGTAAAGACAAAAAATAATGTTAAACGAAGAACACTAGTATTAACATTCAACAAAAAAATATAAACGAACGAAACACTGAATTGTAAAACCTAGAACCAAAAACCCACCACCTTTTGTTAAGAAAACAAACACAGAAACACATACAGTGAACGTCAAAAGTCAACGTTCAAATTACTCAAAAACACAAAATTAGTTATTTAAATCTAACATTCCTGACTTAAAATCTAACTAAAATTAATGTACACTAATAATTGGCTACTTAAAAATACAACTTATCCGATATCTTAAAATTACATTTAAACTATGTTCAAACCTGCTACTCAAAAACCTAAAAGTTAATTTGTGAACTAATCTAAACCTAAAAGCAAATTTGTTAACTAACCTAAACCTAATAAAACTACATTGTCTGTTGAATTAAACCTACATTCAAAAAATTTGTTCTAACTCCAAAAAGCTAAAGAAGGAACATTTTGGTCCTCAGCGAACCGGACAAGTGTTGTGCAAAAAAAATAACGAAAGCTTTGGTGCAAAATTGGAAAACCTCTTGGTGTTTGGTGGAAATATAACAGAAACAACTATACACGTGCGAAACAAGAACATGCAGACATTGTGAAAAGGAAAAACTTGCTAGAAAAATAAAAGCTAAAAAAGCTAGTCAAATTGTGCAAAAAATTTTAATCCTTAATTAAAACTAATAAAATTTTCAAAAAATCTTATTAAATCCTTAAACGCTAAAAACTTTGGCAAAAATTTGTGAAAATTTAAAAGCTTAAAAAAACTAAAAATCATTTTCATTATAAACTAATTAAAATCTCAAAAAAGTGACAAAAAAAGATATTTA
This sequence comes from Hydrotaea diabolus, assembly GCA_963513945.1. Classification (NCBI taxonomy): domain Eukaryota; kingdom Metazoa; phylum Arthropoda; class Insecta; order Diptera; family Muscidae; genus Hydrotaea; species Hydrotaea diabolus. The sequence goes on from OY740718.1 coordinate 39,351,240, forward strand.
AAAATTGGTGAAAGAAGTGCTATATAGAAACGTGAACAATATTACAAAAACAAGAAAGACAAGAACACAAAATTTCTAAAATTTTACAATTTATATTTTTCGAGACGTATTTCGCAATCAAAGGCCCATTACAACGGTAACATCAGCGACAAATTCATCGACCACACTTCAGTAGATTACCGTCGTGGCGACAGTGAACTTGGAAGCAGCAACGCAGATTCATCAGGAGAGGCTGGGAGTGACGCAGCAACTACACCGACTCAAACAGAAAGGTATAGCCACACATACGCACTATAAGTTCAACGAATAAGCAGTAAGTACAAAGACAAGACCCGACAAAACAAACAAACGAAAAAAAAGGGTGCAACAGCCAAGTGAAAAAGAAAAAGGGGATACGAAATCAATATCGTTTTCGTTATATGCCAAAATCACTGCTTGACCATGTAGACTCATTTGTTTGTCGTTGCGTGTAATTTATTGAATATACTGGTAGAAGTAGCAATGCTGTATTTGCGGGAAAAATATTAACTCCGAACATTTATGACACTTGTTGACATTACTCACTGGCGGGACGGTTTTAGCATTTTATCAGACGACTTTGCTGAAACTTTTTCGCTACCCTGTTTTAATTTCATCGTTCCTGAGCAAAGTAGCCTAAATCAAAATTATTTGTGGGCGGCGTTTATCTGGTCGGCTCTTTACTGAAATTTTCTCGCGACCCTATTTTGTTTTATTGTTCCTGAGCAAAGTAGCCTAAATCAAAAAATTTTGTGGGCTGCGTTAGTCTGGTCGGCCCTTGATGCAGGACGCATGCTGAAAATTTTCTCGCGACAATTACATTGTTTTATTATTCCTACGCACAGTATTCAAACGTTTGGATTGTGAATTTGTCGTTGACTCAATTACTCTTGTAGCCGTTTTCGTGTGTCTTATTTTTGCCTCTTCGGGGGTTCTTGGATTGCTTGTACCCTGAATTTTCTCAACTATTGAACATTTTTTTACGCAAAATAAAAAGACAGCTATAGTAAAAGTTTGCCAACAACGTCAACGACCTGGTTAATTTTAAAAGTGTTTACTCTGTTAAGAAGACGAAGGATTTGAAGGCGACCCGAGTGGAGCTGTACTCGCTGTAGAACCAGGTGTAGAAGACATACCTGGATTATCGCGATCACATCCCGACAGAAGAGGATAAAGCCATCGATAAGACGAAACTTCGGAGCTACTATAAAGAAGCCTTTCTAGCTATAAAAGGGTTTTAAGCTCGGTAGACGAAGACAAATAGACTTATGAGAAACAGGAGCGGGCGTCGCAGACCAGGCTGACCGATGTGTTGGGCGATTTCGCTCATGCCTTAAGGCTTCCTCTTTGCGACACTGACATTTTTAAAGGGGGTTATAACACATAGTCCACTTTCAGAGACTTGTTCTCGGCCATATACATTAGGAATACCAATTTGAGCAATGTCGAAAGATTGTTTCACTTAAGCCAGAAAACCCCTAGTAAGACTCGTTAGATAATTAGCTACGTGCCCCTTACTAATGATGGTTTTGAGTTAGCTTGGAAGCATTTAGTGGACAGATAAGAGAACAGAAGGATACGTGTCAATGAACAGTTAAAGACACTTTTTAACTTGCCTCGGTTTCTGTGTATTCTTCTTCTTCCATTCAGAAGCTGCAACGTACAGTGAATAGCTGCATCCAGACCCTGGACACTCTCTAAGTAGGGTTTAAGGATTAAGACCCCATTCTGATTTATTTCAGCTCTACCAGACTACCTTGAACTTTTCTTTGGAGGAATTCGAGAGCACCCTAGAGGACTGCTCGAAACTCCCAACCTGGGAGGAGTTTGACACATTTTGGTAAGGTTGCTAAGAAGCAATACGAGCCTCGAACGAAAACTGACCCCATCTGTCAACTTTGCAAGGCAAATCATTTCTTGAGATTTTGTCCAAAATTTATTGAGAAGGCTACCAATGATCGAGTTCACGTGGTCAACATTTCTCACCTGTGTTACAATTGTCGTTTAGCGGATCATGGGGTTTGAGATTGTACAAGACGCTTCAGTTGTAGGGAGTTTAGGCAGCGTCATTACACTATGCTGATACTGTACACTATCTGTATCTCCTGAACCCTGGAAGAGATACCACACGTCCTAGTACTAGTGCATCCGCTCTGACCACTCTAATAAAGTCCACACCCAAACTAGAAGTTCAGTCCGCCCAATACACAGAGGCTCATAGGATGACGGTCTTGACCCTTCAGAAGAAGACACTTGTGCCTTCAGAAGAAGACACTTGTGCCTTCAGAAGAAGACACTTGTGCCTTCAGAAGAAGACACTTGTGCCTTCAGAAGAAGACACTTGTGCCTTCGGAAGAAGACACTTGTGCCTTCAGAAGAAGACACTTGTGCCTTCAGAAGAAGACACTTGTGCCTTCAGAAGAAGACACTTGTGCCTTCAGAAGATGACACTTGTGCCTTCAGAAGAAGACACTTGTGCCTTCAGAAGAAGACACTTGTGCCAAGTCGAGTCGCGAGGACAAAAATACGATGCCAGGCCCATAAACGATCCTGGATCTCAGTCTACGTTCGTTTCCGAGAAACTAAAAAATCGTCTGGACAACTAGGCGGAACCTCGTGCATGTGGCCGGTGTAAGCCAGGCGATGGCGGAGATTTCGACGACGACCTACCTTTTTACCCTCGGATCGATATTGGATTATGATTTTAAGCTGCATGTTTGGGCGCCTTTTCTTAAAAATCTTCCCTCAAACTTGCTGACCGCAAACAGATAAGTTAAGCTGCTAAACTTGAACTAGCTGACGCCCACTTTTGTACTAGCTGATCAGTGGATCTGCTGATCGGAATGGATATTGGGCCATTAATTTACACTATGGGCGTTCCAATGCGATGTCTCGGATCCCTTTTAGTCCAGAGCACCGTGTTCGGCTGGATTGTTGGCGGACCCATTACTCAGGAGACACATAAGTTCACTCGTATCTAGGGTCACTCGTATCACAATACACTAGGTCACTAAGGTCACTCGTATCACAATACACTAGCAATAGAAAAAATTCTAACACGCTTGTGGTAGGTGGAGAAAACCCCAAAACAATTTAAGGTTGGAGGAAGACACTTTTTGCGAGAATCACTTCAGAACGACGACCAGAAGGAACGAAAGTAGAAGGTACTTCCTTTCTGTGCCCTTTAAAGCATGTGATGAGCTGGGATACTCAAGAAATATTGCAATGACGCAGTTTCATCGAATGGAAAGGAAACTGCAGAAGAACCCCGAGCTGGAAGAACAATGTTATAAGGTCATCTTGGAGTACCAGGAGCTGGGACACATGCGAAAGATTTCACAACCGGACGTTGAAAAATCACTTCATTACTACTTGTCGCATCATACTTCAACAGCTGGCTGAAGATGTGTATCAAAAGTTCCATGTGGCATCTGAATTATTTGACAAAATTTATATGTCGATGACGTTTTGGCGGGTGGTCATTCTCTTGAGGAAGTGATCGATTCTCGGAAGGAGCTGGTTACGGTTTTGAGTTCGGCCGGGTTCGAATTGAGAAAATGGGCTTCAAATGACCCGCTGGCAATTCAGGGTATGTCTAATTTTTTTCTGCCTGTCAATTGGCGTAATTGGCTTTGACAAAGACACTTGGAACATTTCAACCGACTATTTCACGTTTACCGCACCAGTTGTAGATGAAAGGGTGCTATCGACAATTGCCAAATAGTTTGACCCCTGCGTTTGGCTTGCGCTAGTAATAGTCGTCGCTAAACTTATAATGCAACAAGTTTAGCTTGACAAAATTGACTGGGATAATATTTTGAAACCCATAACTCAGATAAACTGGCAAAACTTTTCAAAAATGTGCCCTCGATCAGCTCCATCTCAGTCCCGCGATGGATTACATTCAGACCGTCCGATCGGGTTGAAATCCATTGGTTTTGTGATGCTTCAGAGTGCGCGTACGCCGCCAACCTTTGAGCATGCTGATCAAAGCACCGATTTGTTTTTGCTGGCGGCCAAGACTCGCGTTGCCCCTATAAAAAATATCCCTACCTCGACTTGAACTCTGTGGACAGCCCTCCTGTCGAACTTCTGACTTCTCTGCTTAATACTTACTGGACGGACTCTACAATTGTTTTGGCGTGGCTGAAAAAACCACCCTGTTCGTGGAGCACATTTATGGGTAACCGGATTTTTGAAATTATTTATGGCGTTGGAAACGAACGATGGCGGCACGTTTACTGTAAAAGCAACCCTGCTGACATAGGCAGTCGAGGGTGTTCACCTGATGTCTTAAAATCCCACCACTTATGGTGGAACGGGCCCCACTGGTTAAAGCTTCCGCAGGACCGATGGCCGTCTGATGAAGCTACTTCCGTTACTAATGGAGGCAAAGGCAGTTAGAGTATTTGATACTACAACATTTGAGGACCCGTTGCTCAGATTCTCTTCGCTACCTCGAGTCTACAGGGTTCTAGCGACGTGCTACGTTTTCGGCGAAATACGGGCGCCCGTCGGACACCTACGAATCTCGAAACAGAATATAACTGTTCAGGAAATACGTGACATCTCTCCTTATAATTTCCACCCAATTTTTTTGCTCATTGGAGCAGCAGCGCTGAATCTCGCCCAGTAGCAGCCTGTTAACCCTAAACCCCTTTATTGACTCTAAAGGAATTCTTAGGACAAATGGCCGCCATGTCCATTCGCCAGTCTTCACTTACAACGAAAGGCATCCCATTCTACTGCCGTACGATACAAGATTGACTCTGTTGATTGTGGAGTTCACTCGCAAGGTCACAATCCACTGTGGCAGTCAGGTCATGGTTTTGTGTATTGAGATCTAAAATTTTTAGGTTAAAGTCGCTCAAATCAAAACGGTAATACACAATTGCCGCATTTGTCTTCTCTACAAACAACACACCAGGTTATGTGCTCACTATCTCCGAAACGCACAATGATGTTCAGGCCATTTACGAACTGGTATCTTTGCGGGCCTATTTAGTAGCAAAAACTACACTAGGCGTGCGTGCTTTAAAACCAAAGGATATGTCTGCATATTCGTGTGTTTTTCCACTAAGGCCATACATTTGGAGGCTACCAGTTATCATTCGACTTAATCGTTCCTCGCGCCTTTGTCCCGATTTATTGGAAGGCGTGGGTGTCCTTCCACGATATTCTCGGACAACAGAACTAACTTTGTCGGAGCAGCAGAACTGCTACGAAAAGACCGAATCGCATTTTTAAGACTCTTCAAAATAGCGCAGAATCCAGCAGAATTTCCATCAGGAGCTGGGGTGGAAATTCATTTCTCCTGGCACTCCTCACATGGGTGGACTCTGGGAGGAAGGTGTAAAATCTTTTAAATCTCACCTCAGAAAGTTGATTCCGCATATGAACTTTACATTTATAGAGTTGTCGACCATTGAGGCTTGTCTAAGCTCTCGACCCCCGCCAGCGATGACCCTACTGATTTATCCCCGCTGACCCCGGGACATTTTCTTATTGGTGCTCCTATGCTTACCCCTGCTGAGCCTGACGTGCCTGATGACAAACTTACTTTGGCGAAAAGGTGGAAACGTTTACGGATTATCTCTCACCAATTTTGTCGGAGATGGAAAACCGAATATCTGAAGGAACTTAATCGTCGGAGTAAATGGAAGTACCAAGAAGAAAATGTCAAGGAAAATGGGACGAATAGTCAAAACCTATCCCGGACCTGACCAAAACGTGAGGGTGGTTGATATCCGGACTTCCAACGGCACCATAGCCAGACCAATAATGAAGATTGTCAAACTTTTTTCGGATTGACTAGGGCTCTATATATTCACACTCATCATAACATACACTTATCAATCCTTTTGTATTCCTTTAGACATGGCCACCTACTTACCTCGGGAGAGCCGCTCAACCGATAGGTACCGAAGACCAAACGAGCACCATAACTGTTCTGCCGATCTTCACAATCGACGTGACAACCAACATCAACGCATCATCAATCATCGCAACCGGCCAGGGGATTGGCAGTTCTCTTGCGGCATCTGTCAGGAGGATCACGCCCTCCGAACTTGTCCCAGATTCCGCCAACTCACTCCTTATCAGCGATACGAGATGGTTGAGAGAAGGGGGTACTGCCGAAACTGCCGAGCACGCAGCCATTTAGCCCCAGATTGTCTTACGTTGGCTGGATTACGATTGTGACCGAAGACACCATAACGTGCTCCGCGGAGCCCCACAATTGGACGAAATTCTGCAGGTATCCTGTAACCGGCTTTCCGGTGGTCATCGGTGCTTGTGCCGACGGCGATGGTTCGTTTTGCTGAACACCAATTTGACGCATACGCATCTGTGAGAGTCCTTCGTCTGCCATGTCGCGTATTGCGTCGTCGACCTTTAAAAGGTTGGGCCTGACGTCATTTCGCCAACGAGACCATCGCTTTACGACGTTCAAAATTATGTCGCGAGATGAGCAAAGCACCTTTGTACTTAAAGTTACTACCTTGATCACGGACGAGTTACTTCGCCGACCCTTCGCTGACCGTATTCTCGATGACCCTACCACTGATTTTGGACACAATACAAATGTTGACGTTGACCCCTGCCCCGATGTGTACCCCTACATCAGACGTGACGGCATCATCCAGACCGCATTGGCACGAGTGGATGCCCACAAAACTGCACTGGGTCATGTGTTCCTGGGTCCAAACCGAGACCATTAAAATTTAAGATCTCTTAACTTAAGTCGTTAGGTTTATTGTCACTGTGTCACGGGGAGGCGGAATGTTAAAGGGTCAATTATCTTTTGCTTTGTTTAAAAATGCCCAATTGGAAGTAAATAATACAGTATTTTTCGGTTAATTGACCCTACGGTTAATTGGTTTCCACGCTTAATTGAACCACATAATCGGGCAAAAATATTTTGCATACGAAAACACATGTAAATTTCCTCGGATAATTGAACCCGGTTAATTGATTTTCCCGCTTAATTGATTCAAAATTCATGTCATCAAAAATAAATTTCCTCTTACTTTTACCCGGTTAATTGCATTATTATTGAAAAATAATCTGGCATTTGTGCACATACATATTTGACATCATTTGTGAAAAACACTGGGTGGCATCTCTACTATGTATGTATGTAATTGAAAACATATGTTTATTGCTAAGGAAAAACACTTAAGGATAAGCTTACACTTAAGGATAAGGTTAAAATTTTATCTGAAGCTAAATGCAAGCAGAAGTCTGAACTGTGCAAAAAGTATGGGTTCTCTCTTACCACATTGAATAGAATTTTGCGAATATGTATATGAATTGTTTTTTAGTTTATAAATTTTATTTTTTTGTAAAACTAATGTGCACATAAATAGTGCATTTAATAGTACATACCTACAATAATAAATACCTGCGTACACACATATATTTACATTTTTTTCTGTTACTTGCTTTTTTTCGTTTAAGGTAAAAAAAATATTTTGAAAAACTTAAAGTGCTTTTAATTCATTAATAGTTCCAATTATGCGTGATTTCTGTAATTGAACAAACTGTTCAATTAAACGGGATTCTTGTAATTGAACGAATTGTTCAATTAAGCGGGTATCGGCTAATTGGTTCCCCGGTTAATTGAACAAAAAGTTGTGCAAATTTTGATGTGCAATTAACCGAAAAATACTGTAATAGCGGATTGGCATGTCCACATGCACACACGTACATATGCACATGGCAAGGCATCTTTGTCGCCATCGTTTTGTTGATATTTCGCTGGCCGCTGCATGTATGCCGATACACCGGTGAGCAGACAAGCAGTGTGCAGCGAAAACCAACAGTCAGTCTTTTTTCAACTCTTGTGCCTGCGTACAGTTCCTTCCTACAGTGAGATAAAACAAAAAGATAACAAAAAATAATTTAAAGAGAAAAAATAATGTTAAACAAAGAACACTAGTATTAACATTCAACAAAAAATATAAACAAACGAAACACTGAATTGTAAAAACTAGAACCAAAAACCCACCACCTTTTGTTAAGAAAACAAACACATACAGTGAACGTCAAAAGTCAACATACAAATTACTAAAAACACAAAATTAGTTATTTAAATCTGACTCAATTAAAATCTAACTTAAATCAATGTGAACTAATAATTGGCTACTTAAAAATACAACATATCCTATATCTTAAAATTACATTAAAACTATGTTAAAATTGCTACTCAAAAACCTAAAAGTTAATTTGTGAATTAATCTATACCTAAAAGCAAATTTGTTAACTAACCTAAATCTAATAAAACTACATTGTCTATTGAATTGAACCTACAATCTAAAAATTTGTTCTAAATCCAAAGAGCTATAGAAGGAGCAGTACTTATAATGACTTCAAACAATCGTAGATATTTCTGTTTCCGATTTGTAAGTGTCTTTTTGCACTTTTCCTGTTTATTTTAATTTATTTTAGTTAATTTCCAAGAGTGGATTTTTTTCGCGACCGTTCTCTTCGTAAATGAGTTTGCCAATCCGTATTAATTTTTTTAGTTCAGCGCGAACATTTTCTTAATACTCATTTGCAGTTGGTGATGTTGGAACGCTGTCTAACAAGAAAACAGTATTGAAAATTTGATAAAATAATCTAAAAAATTGTTCTAAATCCAAAGAACTATAGAAGGAGCAGTACTTATAATGACTTCAAACAATCGTAGATAGATCTGTTTCCGATTTGTAAGTGTCTTTTCGCACTTTTCCTGTTTATTTTAATTTATTTTAGTTAATTTCCAAGAGTGGATTTTTTCGCGACCGTTCTCTCCGTAAATGAGTTTGCCATTCAGTATTTTTTTTGTTAGTTCAGCGCGAACATTTTCTTAAAACTCATTTGCAGTTGGTGATTTTGGAACGCTGTCTAACAAGAAAACTGCATTGAAGGTATCTTACTGTTTTTGGGGTCGAGGAATTCATTTTTGATATTTATTTTTACCTAAAACTCACGCTGTCATACAAACGGTGCTTCGTGTAAGTATTGTGTCCATTTCTAATTCCAAAATTTCTAAATTTTTATATTTTATTAATTGACAATTGTTTTTAACTACATAGTTTGTGCTTATTTTCAAATCGTTTAAATGTTTATTTTCTGTAAAAGTGTAGATTTTATTTTCAAATTCAAATTTTTCTTCAAGGTTATTTATTATTTTCTTTATTTGGCAAGGGTAAAATAGCTCTTAACTTTACAGTTTAAGGTACCATGTTTTGTAGATACTATATTATCTTTATTTAAAAGATGATTTTGTATATTCTGTCCTCTTCGTCAATTGTGCCAAATAACCATTTAGACATACCTCCTAGTCCATTAACTAGTCCACGTCTCTGTCTGTTTTGTTTTGGTATTAAAGTCATTAATTTGTTTCTAGCCTCATGTTGTTGTTGTTGTTTTAACAACAATATATTTATTTTGAAGTCTTGTTCCTCTATGGGGGATCTGCTTCGATATCCAGGTGGAGAAAACGCGCCATTTGAACTAGATGTGTCCACAAAGACCTGGCTAAGTGGGCTTGGCCGGACAATTAAAGAGGTGCAGCACATCATGTGGTCCCTGATGGCAGGCGGGCCAGATGTCCGGAACGTTAGCATCAATTCGTAAGAATTGAAGCGGCTGCACCTTCCAGATCTCAGCTGCGCCAGAACCACGCGCGTCTGCCGAGGTAGTAACTTCTTCTCAGGTGAAATCTCCGGGGGGATGTTCCCCTAGTACTACATTCACACGGTAATTGGATACTGCTGCTGCGGCGTGAATGCTGTTCAGACCGGCCTGATAGTTTCGATGATCTAACGGTTCTCTCTTATACCGTTGGACCTCTCTCTAGATCCTGCTCAAGAGATGGTGGTTAGGATGACAGCTGCGAAAACACCCAAGCAGGAAAGACAACAGGAAATTGTGTCTGCGCACGGTAAGGACCTCATGTATATGGTCCTTAGAAGACATAATAAGACACTCACGTTCGCCGACTATGCAGGTGCTGCGTAGTTTGCTACAGACCGACCTATCTCTTTGTAAGAGGTCAACAAGGTTTCCTTGTCGGCTCCCCAAGTACTGCCGGCAAGTGACTTGAGGACCTTGTTCCTACTTTTGAGTTTATCGCAGATAGCTGTAGCATGTGCAGAGGATCTAAAAAGGCTGTCTAATAGGACCCCAACGTTTTTTGGGTAGTTGGTAGTCGGGATGTTAACGTCATGGACTTTCACATTGAGTGACAACCGCACCCTGCGGTTCATGCAGTAAACAGTGTGACTGATGATTTGGAGGCGGATATTTTCATATTCCTCGTAGTGAAAAAAGCGTGCTAAGTCAGTGAGATAACAGTTGATATTCTCGCAAATGTCATCCACTTTAGGTCATGATGCCAGAATTGTGCAATCGTCAGCGTACGACACAATTTCAACGCCGTCTGGTGGTGGATATAACTCCACCCTGGGGAACTCCTTGTTTAACTCTACAGGGCTTCGACTTACTGTCTCTAAATTCTACATATGACTGTCGCCCACACATATAGTTTACGACCCAACATTTCAAACTGGGCGAAAGGGACGTTTCTTCAATGTCCTCGAACAGAGTGGCATGATTGACCGTGTCGATGGTTTTTGTAAGGTCAAGAGCCACGAGGTACGTCCTGTCGGTAGGCTTGTTCTGAAAGAAAAGTGTTCGATCAGGCTGGGAAGGAGCAGTGTTTCAAGCGTGTTTGCTACTGGAGAAAGCATGGAGATCGGCCTGTACGAATCTCTTTGCCTGGCTTCAGTAGCGGAACCACTCTGCCCATTTTCCAAGCATCGGGAACTACGTGAGTAGCTAGCGACAGATTGAGCACTTTGGTCATGTACTCTAATCCAAGAGCTTTAACATCATCATTGAGATTCCTTCCGTACCCAGCGCCTTTGATGACTTTGCGCTGCGGATGACATGTGCAACTTTGCCAACGGTAAATTGTGGTGGTGCCTCTTCGACTCGAAGAGTGCGGATACGACGCAATACTCTCCTTTTCGCCTTATCGCTCTCTGGGTGCTCAATGAAAAGCCGGTTAAAATAACACGCGCACCGCTTCTGATTTGTCACTGTCTATCACCGAACGTGACAGCTGTCCGACCATTCTTTTTTCCAGGGTTAGAGAGCGATTTGACATTTGTCCGCAACTTGCCAATTCCGGAACTCAAATTGCACTGCTATAAGTGGTCTAGCCATTTGTTCCGCTTATATTCGTTGACCAACCTACTGATCTCGGAGTTGAGATATTCTAGGGTCAGTAGGGTTGGAGCGACGAATGTCATCACGCACGCCTGCAAGTCCCGCTGCCTCTGCTGGGAAGTTTTTCGTACTTCGGGTATTCGACCAGCAGGGATATGGCGAGAGGCTGCTGCGATGATGATGGTCCGGAACTTTTTCTCGACTACCCGAACATCCGACGAAATAGCTAGATTATTGAAGCTGCTTCTCTAAGGGCCTCCCGATCAGCCTTTTATGATTGAGAAACGTGCGGCGTTCAGAGGTTATGAAATCGGGTGGTCTATTTATGGAGAATTATGGGAAGGTGGTCCGATCCTAGTGAGATGACGGGTTGCCAGGTGACGTTGTTGATCAGGCCAGGCGATGCCATAGTGGTGTCTGGCGAGCTATTGACATCGCCCATAATTCGCGTGGGGGCGTCCTCATTCACTGTACAGAACGTAGAGCTATCAATTTGCTCTGCCAAAGCTATGCCCCTCTGGTCGTTGTCTAGGAGAGAATGCCACAGATCTTGGTGAGCATTAAAGTCTCCTAGGACAAAGCAGTTATTGCCTTGAAGCAAATTGCCAATGTCAGGCAGATAACGCGGGGCACAGCTACCAACCGGCGGGATGTATACGCTGTACAGCTCTATTTCGGCAGTTCCAGACTTAACTGCTACCCCATACATTCCATGTATAGGACTCTAGAGTCAAGCTCAGGCGAAATAGGTCTGTACTGCACAGTACACATCCACTCCACTTCTGTATCCGTCACAACTGTGCGGACTACAGGTGGCATTCAGCTTTGTTTCTTGGATCGCAGCGACCATAATATTTCTCCGACTCATAAATTCAATTACCTCACTGATTTTGTTGGGTAGGTCATTGCAATTAAGTTGCAAAATTGATGCACTGTCAGGAGTTGCAACAACAATCTGTGGTGTAAGATGCTGTATATGTTGATGCTGTTGCGAGGACGACTGCGGGGGAGTCTCGTAGTTGGATGATGATGATGAATGTAGACGGCGATGATAACACAAAATCCAGAGGCCCAGTGCTAACAGCATGAGGCAACAAAATCTGTTTCGCAATACTCCCTGATGTGGTTCAGACCTGAACAGCTGCTGAAGTGGACCCACTCCATGCAACGATTACACCTTACAGACGTAACACGATGGTGTATACGGCTTGACAAACCGAGCAGATCCAAGGTCCGGGCTTTTGTTCCGTCCCGGCTCGTGCTGCTCCAACGACGAAAAAATGGACGAACAAAAAACGTATATTGTTAAGGTGACTGCCCCTGGTCGAAGAGTTTCGGGTCAATCCGGTACATAGAACCGGCTGTCGCGGGATTACATAGCCTCTAGTAGTATTAACTGAAGTAAATCTTTATTGTTAAAATTTAATGACATAATGTTATCTGCTATATTACCTAAAATTTATTCTACTTCGTGATAGTTAACAATATGTAATACAATATCAGCTTCTTTAACAACTTCTTGGTTTTCATAGGAACAATAAAATTAAAAAATTAACGTCAAATTTCATATTGAAATGCCAAATGCCAATGATATAATATCAACATAATTTTTTTTCTTTTAAATGAGGCTGTAAACGTTGAAATATAAAATCAATACCGATTTTCTTCAATTTCAACAGCATTCGCTCATCACGCTTAAATGAAGTATGTGGCTTTTAGAGCTGAAAACTTAAAGTCGGACGAGCATATGTGAGGAGACTATAACTTAATCGATTTTCTTCAATTTTTATAACTTCGGTCCTTCGTCCTTTTGCCAATTTTTTGATGGACGACAAACGGGCAGACATCATTAACATGAATCAAAGGATGATTCTACTTTGATCGGTATACCGAAATATACGTGACAAAACAGCTACATGCGAAGCAACGTTTGCTTAAACATGGCTGTCTTGCAAAAAGGAATGTTTAGCTCACAACATGGAAGAAGTTGCGCGAATGACATGGGCAACTTCGCCAACGGTAAATTTTGGTGGTGCCTCTTCGACTCGGAGAGGGCGGATACGACGCAATATTCTCCTTTGCGCCGTCTCGGATCTGTTACTGTTCTATCACCGAACGTGACGGCTGTCCGATCATCCTTTCTACCAGGGTAAGAGAGCAATTTGACAGTTGTCTACACCTAACCAATTCCGGAACTTAAGTTGCACTGCTTCTAGTGGTCTTGCCTTTCCAACCTACTGATCTCAGAGTTAAGAGAGTTAATTCGAGAATCGATACATCAGAAGGGTTGGAGCGACGAATGTCATCACGCTCGTCTGAAAGTCTCGCTGCCTCTACTGGGAAATTTGGTCGTATTTCCGGTTTTCGACCAGCAGGTATATGGCGAGCGACTGCTACGTTGATGATGGCCCGGAACTTTTTCTCGGCTACCCGAACATACGACGGAATAGCTAGAGTATTAAAGCTGCGGTTGGTAGCTTCTCTGAAGGCATCCCAATCAGCCTTTTTTTGATTCAGATACGTACAGCATACAGAGGTTATAAAGTCGGATGGTATATTTATGAAGAGAATTATGAGATAAATTGCATTGAAGTCTCCTAGGACCAAGCGGTTATGGTGTACTTGGTGATGCTGTTGGATTAAGATTACGATTTCGATGACGACGAAAATGTAGACGGCGATGATGACACCAGAGATGCAGAGAACCACTTCTAACTTCGTTGATACAGCACGAGGCAACAAAGTCCACTTCGCTTTACTCCCTGATGAGGTTCACCCCTTAACAGCTACTGAAGTGTATCCACTCCATGCAACGTTTACACCTTACAGATCTAGCACGATGGTGTATACAGTTCTGACAAACCGAGCAGATCCAAGTTCCGGGGTTTTGTTCGATCCCGATTCGGACAAGTAATATTCGTAGCAGGCATTAGGGGAAGTGTTGCTCTAGTGCGTTCTCAGCCTAAGCAGCAGTGTTTTCGATTGAACCCACTGGGAGAGAAATTACTCGGGTTGGTTAATTACAATCAATTTTCAAGAAATCGCTTCGCAAATTGACTCGCAAGCTGAACTGAATCTGGATATTTGGACGTAACTTTTTAATATTTCCCAATTTTATTCGAACGTATAGCGTCCGATTTTGGAAATGTCGAACATTTACCTGAAAATAAAAGTGAATGTTAGTCAATTCAAAGTCAAAGTAATCGGTAGTTCAAATTTAATTTTTAATGGCTCACCCTGTGCTGTTGTATGTCTGCTTTGTGGTGGTTAATTTTGCTGCAAATGGATATTGTGCACATTCTCCTGCCTTGTGCAATCAGATTAGACATAGCACTCAAGACCTCTTTTTTGACCTTATAAATCAATTTAAATTAGTTGCTCCAGCAACATATCAAAGAATATGTTTAGGCTATGATAGATGTATCTTATGTGGATTTCAATTACTCTGTGCCAGTTTAGAAACTGAACGCAAATATATCAGGCCTAGTTCAAATAGCGAGGTACTGCTGCTCGGTATTGACTTTTTCGCAACCCTTCCCGCAATCAACTTAGTATCCAGTATCTAAGGGAACATATCGAGCCATAAGCGCTAACCTATCGTAAGTGAAAAAATGCAAATTTTACAGGAGACGGTTTTTATTATTTATTTCAAACAACTTTATTAAAAATGCAAATGTTTTAATGCAAAAATTTAAGATTTCTACCTACTCATATAACTGTATCAAAAAACAAAAAAAAATCTGAACACATTTGCGATTGCTGCAGCAATTTGATGTGTGACTTACGATAAAATTGCTACACAATAAAATTTAAACAATCATTTACGATAAAATGCAAAAGCTTTTTTTTGATGTTTTACTAACAATTTTGTCATTTTAAAAATACAAAACGATGAGGCTTGTCCTAACGATTATTTTTCAGCAATAAAATTTTTTTTCCAAAAATTTGACTTACGATAGGTTAGCGCTTATGGCTCGATATACTGGCCTACAGTTTTCAATTCTGTACTGCTGTAATGTATTGCGTATGTATAGAGTCTGGCTTAATCTTGTGGTATCAGTTTCGACATCGCTTTCTCTTTATATTCCCAAATAATGACAAATATCTCCGTTGTCCTCAACATCAAGCACTTCTGCATGTCTTGATTTTATGGTCAGTACAATAGACTTATCGCTGTACCCAAAGACGAAGTTTTCCATTTTCTCTTTCTTTATAAAAACAATGACGTTGTCGCATGGAACCATTTCATTCCACTTTGCTTCAGCCCATAAATTACTTCATGATGATGAAGTACTTTATTGGAAATGTTTTTGTTCTCAAAATTCGAAGGTTGCATCATCTTAAAGACTGCTGTTCAAATATACTGTGTTGACATCTAGTTGATGAAGATAATATTTTTCTTTTACAGCCAAAGACAGAAGAATTCTTATAGCTAAATAGCGTACGATCAGAGAATATGTCCCATGACAATCAATTCAAAGCGCTGATTGCACCCCTTGCAACCAACCGGACTGAATGCCATTCGATTTACAGTTGGCATTAGCTTAAGAAAACCATTTAGTACAAACGCTAAACACCATGTTCTGTTTTTCTTTAATGCACTGAATTTAACCTTCATTGCATCTTTCCACGTTTCGCTATCTTCACGTGAAATAGCTTGCTCCAATGTTTGAGTTATGTTCTCATCAATAGCACTATGCAATTCATTAGAAATCGTTTTTGGTCTACCAGGCTTATCAGTGCGTTGTAACCTCAGCCCTCCAGGCCCAGTTGTAAGTTCATTGGCCTTCACAATGTTCTAATCATTGACATTATTTTCTGTCTCTTTGTCTTTAGCTGCATTGATACTGTCATCATAATTTTCTTTTTCCTAGTTGTTATTTTATATAGTATTACTCTAGCATGCGTTTTGAGGTTCTATTTCAGTTTTATGGTTGTTGTAACAACAATATATTTATTTTGAAGTCTTGTTCGCCTATGGGGGATCTGCTTCGATATCCAGGTGGAGGAAACGCGCCATTTGAACTGGATGCGTCCACAGAGACCTGGGCGTCAGCTGAGGCATCCTGTTCAGGATATGGTGGTTAGGATGACTGCTGTGAAAACACCCTAGCAGGTATTGCTTAGACTAGAGGAAATTGTGTCTGTGCACGCAAAGGACCTTCGTCTCCTCATGTAGATGGTCCTCAGAAGACATGAGAAGACATCCTGTTAATGTTCTAAGGGCAGCATTCTGGCAAGTCTGAATTTTCATCTACTGCGTCGTACTCACGTTCGCCGACCATACCGGTGATGCGTAGTTTGCTATAGACCGACCTATCGCTTTGTAAGAGGTCAACAAGGTTTCTTTGTCGGCTCCCCAAGTACTGCCGGCAAGTGACTTGAGGACCTTGTTCCTACTTTTGAGTTTATCGCAGATAGCTGTAGCATGTGCAGAGGATCTAAAAAGGCTGTCCAATGTGACCCCAAGGATTTTGGGGTAGTTGGTAGTCGGGATGTCGACGTCATCGACTTTCACATTGAGTGACAACCGCACATCTGCGGTCCAAGCAGCAAACAGTGTGGCTGATGATTTGGAGGCGGATATTTTCATATTCCTCTCAGTGAAGAAACGGCTATGTCCATGAGGTAACAGTTGATTTTCTCGCAAATGTCATCCACTTTAGGTCCTGACGCCAGAATTGTGCAATCGTCAGCGTACGACACAATTTCAACGCTATCTGGTGGTGCAGGAAGTTTAGAAAGGTATAGGTTAAACAGAGCCGGGGATATAACTCCACCCTGGGGAACTCCGTGTTTATCTCTACGGGGCTTCGACTTTCTGTCTCTAAATTCTACATATGACTGGCGCCCACACATATAGTTTACGACTCAACGTTTCAAACTGGGTGGAAGGGACGTTTCTTCAATGGCCTCGAACAGAGTGGCATGATTGACCGTGTCGAAGGTTTTTGTTAGGTCAAGAGCCACGAGGACCGTCCTATCGTTAAGCTTGTTCTGGTTAAGGCCGCGACTTATACGTGTGGTAATGGCGTGTAAAGCACTTGTTGTGCTATGCTGCTTGCGGAATCCATGCTGATGATCAGCACTAGGAAAGTGTTCGATCAGGCTGGGGAGGAGCGGTGCTTCAAGCGTCTTTGCTACATGAGAAAGCAAGGAGATCGGCCTGTGCGAATCTCCTTTACTTGCGTCTTTGCCTGGCTTCAGTAGCGGGACCACTCTGCCCATTTTCCAGGCATCGGGAACTTCGTGAGTGGCTAGCGACAGATTGAGCACTTTGGTCATGTACTCTACTCCCGAGGTATCCAACTGCTTTAACATCAGCATTGAGATTCCGTCCGGACGCAGGGCCTTTGAAGACTTTGCGCTGCGGATGACATTGTGGCGGTGCCTCTTCTACTCGGAGAGCGCGGATACGACGCAATACTCTCCTTTTCACCTTATCACTTTCTGGGTGCTCAATAAAAAGCCGGTTTAAATAACACGCGCACCGCTACGGATCAGTCACTGTTCTATCACCGAACGTGACAGCTGTCCGATCATCCTTCCTTACAGGGTTAGAGAGTGATTTGATCGTTGTCCACAACTTACCAATTCCGGAACTCAAGCTGCACTGCTTTAAGTGGTCTAGCCATTTGTTCCGCTTATATTCGTTGACCAACCTACTGATCTCGGAGTTCAGATCCCTAATTCTACGGTCAGTAGGGTTGGAGCGACGAATATCATCACGCTCGTCTGCGAGTCGCGCTGCCTTTGCTGGGAAGTTTGGTCGTACTTCGGGTATTCGACCAGCAGGGATATGGCGAGCGGCTGCTGCGTTAATGATGGCCCGGAACTTTTTCTCGGCTACCCGAACGTCCGACGGAATATTAAAGCTGCGGTTGGTGGCTTCTCTGAAGGCATCCCAATCAGCATTTTTTTTTTGATTGAGAAACGTACGGCGTTCAGAGGTTATGAAATCGGGTGGTTTATTTATGGAGAGAATTATGGGAAGGTGGTCCGATCCTAGTGAGATGACGGGTTGCCAGGTGACGTCGTTGATCAGGCCAGGCGATGCCAAAGTGATGTCTGGCGAGCTATGGCAATCGCCCAAAATCCGCGTGGGGCGTCCTCATTCACTGTGCAGAACGTAGAGCTATCAATTTGCTCTGCCAAATCTATGCCCTTCTGGTCGTTGTCTAGGAGAGAATGCCACAGTTCGTGGTGAGCATTAAAGTCTCCTAGGACCAAGCGGTTATTGCCTTGTAGCAAATTGCTAATGTCTGGCAGATAACGCGGGGCACAGCTACCAACAGGCGGGATGTATACGTTGTACAGCTCTATATCGGCAGTTCCAGACTTGACTGCTACCCCCATACATTCCATGTATGGGTCTGTAGAGTCAAGCTCAGGCGAAATAGGTCTGTACTGCACAGAATTGTGTAACAAGAAAGCAAGTCCCCCACCTCCACTTCTGGTGCGATCCATACGTAGCACGTTGTATCCCTCACAACTGTGCAGGCTGCAAGTTGCATTCAGCTTAGTTTCTTGGATCGCGGCGACCATGATGTTTCTCCGATTTATAAATTCTATGACCTCACTGATTTTGTTGAGTAGGCCATTACAATTAAATTGCAAAATTGATGCACTGTCAGGAGTGGCAACATCAATCTGTGGTGTAAAATGCTGTAAATGTTGATGCTGTTGCAAGGGCGACTGCGGCGGAGTCTCGTAGTTGGATGATGATGACGACGACGAAAATGCAGAAGACGATGATAACACCAAATCCAGAGACCCACTGCTAACTTAGTTGATACCGCACGAGGCAACAAAGTCTGCTTCGCTATACTCCTTGATGTGGTTCAGACCTGAACAGCTCCTGAAGTGCACCCACTCCATGCAACGATTACACATTACAGACGTAGCACGATGGTGTATTCGGTTCTGACAAACCGAGCAGATCCAAGGTCCGGGGTTTTGTTCGATCCCGGCTCGGACCAGTAGTATCCGGGAAGTGCTGCTCCCACGACGAAAAAATGGACGAACAAAAAACGTATATTGTTGAGGTGACTGCCCGTGGCCAAAGAGTTTCGGGTCAATCCGGTTCATAGAACCGGCAGTCGCGGGACCATGACGTATTGGTTTCTCTTGGCATCACATTTTGATTTATCTCCAGATTTGTCTAATGAAACAGCAATACAGCTAAACATTATATAAAGGCATATTTAGCGGTTGGTGAGTAGGGCATCGATTTCTTATATAAACAGAACTGTTGGCTGATTCGTGTAGTGAAGTTAGCATGCAGCATTATCGATCTTGTCATCTCCTTAATAGTTAGCCCTCACTGCCACGCCCTTTTGTATTGCTGTGTATGGCCAGTTAACTGTCTGCTAATTCCCACTGTTTCCAAATATGTATTAAAGTCGGCATTTATAAACTTCTTCCGTTACTGGTTCGAATCGCCTTTATTTTGCAGCAAGTTTGACGCCATAAATATTTTTAGTTTTTCAAAGACCTCATTCTTCTGCTTAAAGTAAGAGTAGCACATAAAAATTTTCCTAGACTTGTTGTATATAAACATAACAAAATATCTGAAGCTACCGACAGAACTAACAATAAACGGCACACATCGCAATGGACAAGTTACAGCAACTCGGTTGCGAATCTTGAGGAAAGGGCTACTGATGGATTTTGCCGATTATACATATATGACAGTTAAAATCATAATCCCTTTCAACCTTTATGTCCTTCCCTATGTTTTTTTTGACAGCTCGAACAAAGAATATAAATTAAGGTAAGAAAAACAACCCCTGTATTGTTCTATCATCGAACTCTAAAATATTACTCGTCACTCCTCACGCAAAACTACATCACCATCTGATTGTGGTAAAGTTGTGCCATTTAAATCAAACGAATTACTCAAAGCTTTATCTACTGTATTTCTCACAGAGTTAATTTGCCTGCAACTAATTGGCATATATTTTCAAACGTAATATCACAATATTATACTCGTACTTTAATAATACATCCCCTTTCCCTTTATGTGTTTGTCGCCAGCCAGTGAAATTATCGCCCTGATGTCGACAGTTAACAAACGGTTTACGGTTGTTACACAAATGCCACGTAGCTCCGCTATCCACGTTCCTGTTATTGCTAGTAAGTGGTGGATAATCGGTGGCTAATACGATCGTAATTGTCTGTGTTTTATTTGTTGTTTTCCTCCGATCACACTTGCTCGGGAAGTGACCCGTTAATCCACAAACAAAGCACTTGCCATAAAAGTTCGTTTTGTAAAGTGTGGGCCATTTAAAATTTTGTGGGCTGTAATCGGGTTGCCATATGCATACTGATAATTATTCTATATTCTGGTTTTATTGAAAAGGTTGAACTTTGTAATTTAATAATGGAACACAATATAATTCATACTCGTATGTCTACCACAACTGGCTCAGCAGTACCTCACCCGATCAACCGAATTTGTCAATATATTTTCGATTATTTCGGATCGAATCTTTTCAATGGCAACTTCGATTCATGTTTCAACGATTCTATCGTCTTGGATGCTGTGCGTAACATTTATCCTTAATGGATCCCCACAGAAAATAATCAAAGCTCTGAGGAAGTCAATTAACATCACAATTACGGCTGATTATTCTTTTCTTTAAGACAGTACCTAAAGTTTTGATGGTTGCGTTGGCTGTGAGACATGTGGCCCCGCTTTGTTGATATCAAATGTCATCCATGTCATTCTATTAATTTTTGTAAACAAAAGTTCATTGAGCATGGCGCGGTAACGCTCACCGTTGAAGGTAACGGCAGCTCCTGATGACAAAATATACAACGCAGTTTGTTTTAATAATTTATTTACTTCAGTGTACGTGAATTTACATCATAACCTTTCGATTGATACTACTAACATGGTAGAAAAGGACAAAACCAGAAGTAAGTGAGTAAGTGTATTTATTGAGACTTTTTTCGATAACATAAACAGTGTACATACATAGCGATTGTTAACATTTTAAACTTAGAACTATGTTTGTCTTGTTCTAATACACGATGATTTATAGGTGCATGCGACATGCTTGCTGATGTGATGGATATATGCATATGAAAATATAACATTAATTGTAATAGAATACGGCTTACTCGGGGCCTCTACTGTTGCGTACAGAGCAGATGAGTCTGTAAGAACCCATAAATAAACAAAACAACCTAAAAAACATTAAAACTAAATAACAAATGCTACTGTTCACAACATTGACAACAGAGCTCATTGATATGAAATACAAAACAAAACGTAAATTGTATAAATAGATATCACAGTGAGTGGCTTGTAAATACATAAAGTAAATATCACAATATTTTTCTTATAATATTAAAACGAGTGTTCAGGTACTTTGTTTGAACTTTCAGTAAGGTTTGTATAATTGTGTTAAAATTAGTATTCTTGATAAGTGTGAAATATGTGGAAATTAGTTGATTTTATCCTCTGTGTATTCCAGGTGTTGTTTTTATGTAAAACTGTGGCAAGATGAGACGGACTTGGTCGTTGTCAAGGTTATCTTGAAGTATACCTACTGGAGAAAGGTAAGTTGAGGCCGACCAGTGATTGTTTTTTTCTAACTCGTAGATTTCTTTTAGAAGGATGTTTTCATGTGTGGCGAGTCTTTCAACAAATATCCTCTGATGATAAAATGCATATGTACAAAGCGGCAAAACTCCTGATGCTTTGTATACAAAGGAGTTCGAAATTTTTTTAGTACGGGTTACGTAGTGTTTATGTACGCACTTTCGTAAAAATTTTCTTTCGAGGATTTCCAATTCCTTGGCTACTGTAGGGGATAAAGTAAACCAGATTGGAAATTCGTACAACAGTAAAGGTCTTACTGCAACCTTGTAAAGAAGCAGCGTCGTGTTTTGTGGCAGATACTTATTATTGAGGACATAGGAAAACATCCCTGCTATCTTTTTTGCCTTTTGGAGTATGGACCGCGCATGTAAGTTAAATTTCACCAACTTATCAAATGTTACACGATATGTAATATTTGTTTTAAAAGGAATTTCGATTTCGTCAACGCAGAGCCGCAGTAGTTTGCTTTGCGGGACTACCGTTTTAGGACATTTTCCTGAGGCATTTCTGATGCATATCGCCTCCGATTTTCCAGCGTTAATATTTATTCTGAGGGTGAAGAGCTATGGGCGTAAATTAGGCAGTCGTCAGCATACAGAATGGCTTGGGAATCCTGATTGATGTGCGGAAAATCATTGGAAAAAGGTTAAATAAATATGGAGCTAGCACGCTGCCTTGTGGGACGCCACTGTGTACCACTCCAAATGATGCACAGATATGCACAGAAAAAGTGCGATCTTGAAAAAGGCTGTACAATAAATTCACCAAAAATGGGTCAGTATTTAGTTCTATTAGCTTGTAAAGTATCCCGATATGGCAGACGGAGTCAGAAGCTTTTTCAATATCTAAGGATATTGCCACCGTACAATTTTGATTTCTTAAATTGGTTGTAATGTCGCTGTGGAATTTCAATAGAGCATGCTGTGTAGAGTGAGCTTGTATAAATCCATATTGGAAGTTGGAAATAGGGTTTATAATAAATTCATTTTCCAGTTTTTCTTTTAGCACATTCTCGAATATTTTTCCAATATTCGATAAAAGTGAGATTGGGCGAAAATCTGTTACCGTGTCGCTGTTTGTCTTCTTTTTTATTGCAATTATTTTTGCTGACTTCCAAGCGAAAGGAAAATATCCATTGTTGATGCAGTGGTTATAAATGTAGGTAAGTGGATTAATTGTTTCATCAGGAAACTTTCTAATAATAAAATTGGAAATTCCGTCAATGCCACTAGATTTTTTATTATACATTGCTTGAATAATGGTTTTAACTTTTTCAGGCTCAGTTAAATGAAAATTATCTGGATTTCCAATTGCATGGAAATTGCCAGTGAACGTGTAAATACGGCGCGGCATTCGTGTAATGCAGGAGGAGACCCTGGAGTTTAAGTCTTCAACAGGATCGACAGGAATGGTGCGAAGAAATAACGATGAATAGTACTCTTGGAAATGTTCAGCAACTTCTTGACTGTTCGTAATGACGTCATTATTACGAACAATCTTTTCGCAAAAAACAGATTTCTTCCTCCCAGTTACTTGAAAAATATATTTAAAAGCGGACGGACCAGGTTTTATGTTTGATAATCTGTCATTAAAAATTTTTGCCTGTTCTAAGCTTACAGATTCTTTAATGATTATTTTCAGGAGCTGGATTTGTTTGGAGAGAATTTTATACTCACTGCTTCGTCTATTGCCCTGTCGATGAAACATTTTTTTCAGTTCCTTCTACCATTGATGCTTCATCTTGAAAAGCTTTTTAGTTCTTTCGGAGAGAGGAAACTTGCCATCTAATTTCTACGTTCTGCGAATGGGTGTCATGAATTGCTGCGAAAGAGTTGTTGAATTCTGCAATTAATGTGTCGATTTCACAGTTTTCCAAGTTGTGATTTGAAGGCGACATTAAATGTCTTGATACACTGTCCATGTCATTACGGAAATTACTCCAGTCAGTATTTTTGTAAGATCTAACCATTTGTGGAGAATTCATAATAAAATTTGAACATTCCAATTGTATTTCCAACATGAGGGGGAAGTGATCGGAAAATGACGGTTTTGTAGAGATCTTAAAATTTGGGCAATTTCTATCGATAAGATGGGCGCTGATAAGAAAATGGTGTAGCAATGAGGGACCATTTGGATATGAAGGCGAGACGTCGCAAATACGGACGACATCCAAAGAGTTATTTTCCAGCTAACTCTGAAGTATTTTACCATTGGAATTTTCAGAGGAGTCACCCCAAAAGTTTGTTTAAATCGCTTTCAAGCCTTGATGTTGAATAATTGCAGGGAATGTATATTGATCCAATTAGGTATCAATATGGACGAGGGAAACATTAACACCAACGCCATTTATGGGTACTCGATTATATTTGATCGAGTTTTTGATAGTAACAGCCACCCCAACAGGTGAGTTATCGTATATAAAATTGTATCCATCAATTATCATTTTTTTATTTCTTCGCAGATGACACTCCTGGATAAATCCAACATCATTGCTGTTGTTATGCAACGTATTTCTTAGGTCTACTTGACGATACCTGCCGACAAGCGATCTCACATTAAAGGATAGGAAGTTTATAAACCTATGGTCCATAATTAAATTTAACTTTTTTAAGCAGGCGCAAAAATTCAGATTTGGCCTCACTCCTTGGCATGTTGGTGTAATTGGAAAGAATGATGTTAATTTCTTGCTCCAGGGTCAATTCTTCTGGTTCTAAAAAGAAGTCAGCTAATTTTAAAAACTCGTCAACAATAGACGATTTTTGTTGACGAGAACTCTGATGTACAGAATGTGGCTTAAATAAATCTGCGAATGTTTGCCCAGGTGTCACCATTGCCGTACCCACTGCCCTACGCACATTGTTTTTGGCAGAAGTCTTCTCCTCGAGGGATTTTTGGATTTTCTTATGCCGAGCAGCGGCTTTAATTTGGTCCATATCTGAATCAGAGTACGCAGTACCAATGACATTTGTTTTTGATCCTTGGGTGTAAACGTGTACGAATGAATATTTTTGGCCCTCAGGATAGCCATCATTGAATCATGAACATTAGGATCTTCAAAATAAAGCTTACTCTTGTTCTTGTTAATATTATCCACCTTGAATGAAAATTCAGGGATTGTGACTTTTAGTGTATCGACCAGAGCTTTAATGTTGACATTATAAACGAAAATTGGTGGACACCATTTATTTTTTTTTGTTTAGCCGCCTTTTGCCGTCATTTGCTGTTGTTGTTTTAGCCGTCTTTTGTATGGTTGTCGGTGATAGATGTTGGAAAGTTGCCGTATCCACTTCGACGACATCGTAATCCATATACGGGGGGTGCAGAACCAGGCATCTTTAGTGCAGTAAATTGCAAGTAGATGCCCGCAGCAGTCAAAAAATAGTTAAATTTAATAAAATTAGAGAAAACTTTTTTTCGCGCTTTGAAAACAACACGTCTCGACAAAACAAGAAAAGAAGTAACATTATACTCGTACATGTTGTTCAAAAGGGGTTGCCATATGCATGTTTTCATATTTGTAAATTCAATTACTTTGTGTAAATGTTCAAAGCTTGCTTCGGGCAACCCAGAAGTAAAATTAGTGTAGTGGTGCTATTGTCATTCCTCTTGCAATGTGTACAGTGTATTTTGTATACAGACCAGAAAAATATGGCCTTGCATCGATTAGCAGAGAACGCGGACTGCGATTAATCGGCTAATCTAAAAAACCTGCGGTCATCACCGGCCACTGGTGTTTGGGCGTACATGCTAGGACTCTGCGTCTGTCATAGAACGAGTCTTGTGAGTGTTGCGCGTGCCAATGAAGATAAGGAGTAGACCACTAAACATCTTCTTAGCCACTGACTGACATTGGCTAACTTTTACAGGGGTTCTTGAACGTGTAGACATGACCTGAAAATTCATTTTGCGGAAAACAGCCTGTATGTAAGCTAGCAATAGGTGGCCTTCAGTCAAAGACTGCTTTCCATCCAGATAAATGGGGCCCCAGCTGGCTCTCGTTTACTGCAGGCGTTTTAAGACCTTACGTCTCGTCTCATTGGTCGTATCTGTTTTTGGAGCATTTACCCATATAAGGGAGTTGTATTCCATCTTATGCTTGATATAGGTTGTACAGATATTGAAAAGATCAAAAGGTGTGAAATATTTCTCGCATCGCTTTAGAAAGCCTATACAAATGAGTGCTTCTTTCGACACTTCGAATACATGTCTCGCCCAATGAGCGAGACATTTATTCAAGCCCAAAACATCAAGAACATCTGATTGTTCAACAACTACACCACCGATAAATAATGACAATCCAAATAGGTCAGTAAATAGTTTGTGAGACAACAAAAAGCACTGCGTCTTGCGTACATTTAAATCTTCTCTATTCGTTCGACCCAAATCGGAAATGGCTTGTTAATCCCGGCCAAGTGTCTAATCCATACTTTGCCTATTATCTTCAATATCTTGAATACAAATGACAGAGGTTGCTGTATTCCACGATTGAGTAGATTGGATTCAAGGTCTGACCCAATGAAAATAAAAGAAATAAAAAGGGAGAAAGGACAGAGCATTGTGGTACACCTGCAGTAAGCCTATGTTTGTTGGATGAGAACCCATTTACAAAAACTGTTATAGTGCGATCTCTAAGAAAGCTATATATAAATCGAGCAAAAGTATTACCGACACCAAATGCGATCAGCTTTGATATAAGTGCACCATGCCAGACTCTATTAAAGACATTGGAGATATTTAGAGCCACAACAATGCTCTCACCAAACTGGTGAATATACCGACTCCAACGCTTTGACAAGAAAGCCATAAGGTCTCCCGTAGAGCGATTTCTACGGTAGCCATGCTGTCGATCCTTAAGCAGGTCGTTGGACTCTAGAAACCTCACAAGATGGTGGTTAACCATGCTCTCCTGGGAGAGCGCAGAACAAGTCGCAATTGGCCGATAATTCGCAGGATTATTGGCTTAACTCTTGGGAAGACACCCGCACGCTAAGCAAGGTTGAAAAGGATCGTAGTGGTCGGGCTACCGTCGACGAGCACTAGCATATGACAACTGCCGAAATACCATCAGGGCCCGGGGACTTGTTTACATCGAGATTCGCAAGAACCCTTTTAACTCCACGTTTTGCTTCCCTGCAAGGAAGAATTTCCTGCAAACATTTCAGCCAGTGGGTTTGCTTGATCAACCTGGTTAGTGAATGCGTCTTGAACAAGAGTTAGGATAGATGATGAACTATCCTTTACTCTTCTTACAAATGACCAAAAGCTCTTACTACCCCTAGGAGAAGCAAGAACCTTTGAACGTAGACGTTGTTCGTGTAGAAATCTTTCACGCCTAAGCGCTCTGGCACACGATGTTTTTGCCTGTTTGAACAGCACTTCAGTATAGACGTTTTTGTTTGGACGCCAATTTCTGAACGCCTCCTCTTTAGATCTGACAGCATGCCTGGTTAACCCAAATGTTTTTGGTTGGTTTAGGCGACATAACTTTATTTGAAATAAATGCCTTCATTCCAAATAAAATTATATTTTCAATCCTTTCAGCCGCAGCATTTATGTCGTTATCAAGAAACCAAAGTTTCCAATTAAATGGCTGGAAATGCTGCGGTGATTGGAATTACCAAGATGTGCAGGGACATTAACTTTGTACTTTTCCGGGTGCGAAGTTAAGTACAGTTCAAGAATATTGTGTTGGTGACCTTCGACACATGGAATATGTGTCGGTTCATTCACTATCTACGTCAAGTCATTTAACGAGGCGAAAATATCGGCGTATTGGCCCTTCCGAGTTGTATGGCCAAATGTTAAAGCCAGGCGGAATTGTGGACATTGAAATCTCCGGCAACGACAATTTCACTGTCCGTGTAACTCTGCAGAACATTGTAATTGAATCGGAAAGGGCATCTAAGCCGTTAAGAAAAGCCTCCCTTTTCGAGTTTGGGCTTCTGTACATTAACCCAAAATGCTTGACCTTGTGAGCACAAATGTTGCTGGCTCTGAAACACTATATCGTTACGTCAATATACCACAAGACCCCTGTGGGAAATAAAAAGAGATAGGGGACGTAAAAATCCTGTGGATCGGAATCCTTACGCACCTGGGTTTTACTAAGAACTAGAACATCAGGCCTCTGGAAATTAATTTTGTTTAGCGTTATGGTTTGGGTTTTTTTCATATAATTTGTAATGGTTTCGTGACGGCGCGATGATGCGGACCTACAGGAGAACATCTATACATTAAGGCAATGGCTCTTGGAAATCTTGAGAGCCTATTTGAGACTCAAGCCCCTTCACGGTGGACTTCATATAAGATTGTATTCATCCCAAAAGAAGGGAAATCATCACACAATAAGGCAAATGGTTTTAGAACAATCAGTCTATTTTTATTTTTGCTAAAAACTTTGGAAACAATAATCGACGTATACATAAGATCATACCTTGGACCAAACACTCTGTTGGAGGGTCAGCTTACCTATACGAAGGGTGAGTCTACCAACACTGCGCCGCTATATAGAACATTCCCTGTACTACAAGGAATGTACAGTGGTGGCTTTCTCGGATATAAAGGAAACTTCCAACATTGTTAGTCCGAAAACTGCAATTGACACAATTCTTTCATTTGAAAACTCTTAAAATAAAGGCGCATTGAGCCCACGAGGAATCCAACAACGAGGTGTACTGTGTTAACACTCCGCTTAAAACCATTGAGAAGACGTGCGGCATGACAATTGCATACGCAGATGATGTGGCCGAGGCAGCCACTGCCAATCCGAAGGTGCACCGAAGCGCTGCGTCTACACTAAAATTATTACTTAACTGGTGTCGGGGGAAGTACGCTGGGTTTTAATCCAGCTAAAACGGAATTGGTACTTTTCACTAGACGAAACCAAATCTCTGTGTTTTTCAATCCACCATCTATGGGGTAACACTTTCGTTATCCAATAGTGCCAAATATCTTGGACTGGTGCTGAATAGTAAACTTGACTGGAACCACAACACACAGGTAATGCAGCCACTGCTTTATGTAGCTGCAAAAATGCAGCATCGCTTAGTTGATTGGCATTGGAATTTAGGTTTCGGGGTAGCAAATTTGAAAGCAGGGTCTTTAGGACTGGTGCCTAGATCAAAATTTATTATCCACCAGTAAGCAAAAGTTCAAAATATAATCTTTTGTTAAGGTTTCTGACACAGTCTGGCTTAGACCGCTTGCATGTAGAAAATTTATTTTGTAGGTAACATTACGCGTATGTTTTTTTATACATATATAAAGGTCTATATGTGACGCGCAAAATAGAAAGGGACCTAAGGTTAAACACCAGTTTTGTTCAGGAGAGCCATTTTAAAGATTAGGTCCCTTTCTATTTGCGCTTTGCATCGTCGACTTCACTTTCATAAAACGCGCATATCTCTGGGAGGGAACACTTTTGGGGCATGGGATCGGTCTCATTCGACGCTCAGATGTTGTCCACATCTAAAAAAGAAAAAAAAATGAAAATTGATTTTTTTACCCTTAGGTCCCTTTCTCTATGCGCTGTCATATATAGATCCTGCATCAATTTGAACGATGGAAGTGAATAACAAACTATGCCTTCAATAAAGTTTTGTCCGTTTAGAGTAGTATGTTAAGAGGGTTCTAAGTAGACTATAGGAATGAAGTTAGAGCCACAGCACTTGTACTAGGTTGTGATCCGTCTCTAACGGGTTTTTTTGAGTGGGACTCTTTACCCTTATGTATCAAAGTATTGCGCTTTTGGCTACGTTAAACTAATTTCAGAATTCTTCCGTTGTCATTTTTGCGCTTTATTAGTGTTGTATTTCATTCCCGAATTATGTGTGACATTAGTCTGAAATAAATTAGTGCGTTTTTTTAAATCAGATCTAAACTGACGAGCATAGAGACCAGATCTATGCTGACTAGTGTTTATTATTTCAACGTAAGGTTTAACATTTTCCACAGATTCTTGGGTATTGAATTTATGAATCAAAATTTGAATTATTGAACAATCAGACAAGTTGTATTCGAATTCTTCTAAAAATTTTCTGGATAGTTTTGTAGACCTCAGATATATGAAAATTGGGTCCTATCTCTCTGTATCAATCTTCAAGGTGTTCAAAGACTATTCATAGTTCGTTGTAGCTTCTGAACTAAAGCACCGGACTTCAGGAAAACATTACGCAAAGCGAAGCGGATTTTGATTTGCTCGGTAACTAGCATTCGCTTTTTTTCGAGCAATCAACCAAAATAGTCCTGACCATATCAAAGCCGACATGGTTAATTGGACATTATTTCGGGGACTTCTCCAGTTGTCTTTTTGGTCAATTGAAAATTTTCTTCTACGTTACTTATGCGAGTTATTCACCGTTTAAAATGAAAAAATGACTCTCAAGGTTAGTTATTTGTTGTGCCCCCTGAAAATACATCGGTATCGCATTGTGGCAATCTAGGTTTAACCCCGGGTGAGAACATCTAACTATTTTTAGGTGCAGATTTCCACCTCGTATGTCGGTGACTTTACGAGTTAGAGATTTATTTCTAAGCCATGTTTAAACTTCTAAATAAAGGGCATTAGCCGTTCGGAACAGTAGCTTCCGGTCAATGAGAATAAGGATTGAATCGTGTACAGATCTCTGATTTGAGAAATGTTTTCCTTGTTTCTTAATGAGATGCTGTTGGACTTAAGTGAGTAATAATGTACGAGTATACAATCAGCTTCTAACTCAAACACCGTTTATAATTTAAATGCTCCTATTTGTAATAGTTTTCTTTTTCACCCGATCCTAACAATTAGGTAACATTTTTCGATCATAAGGGAATTAAGTTGTACCCTTAGGACTTCTAATCCTTGGATATTATTCGCAGTGTATGTGACCGAGTGAAAACCTTAAAAATCTTGTAAATAGTTAACTCAATTTACAATTCATTGAGTAAACGCTATTTCCATTGTAAGTCGGGTAAACTTTTTTGTAAGTTTCGGTAATCTTTCTCGTTCTTTTTAAAAAAAACAGCAAATGTTAAGATTAAGGCGGGTTTGTGTCTAGTTATGTTATTTCTACCAATTTTATGATGCGTAAGTTTTCCTTTCATACAAGTCTTTTATTATTTATGATTAATATAGACTCAAACGAAATTATTAAATTGCATGGTTTGGAGAAGGTCAGAATTTATATCCAAGATATTGCAAGAAATTTTTGTGGCGTTGGCAAATAAAATTCTGCATTTAAGTTTAAATATAGCATACAATTTTGTGTAGCGAGGTGTTAAATGATTTCCCTAAAATGTCCTTTGTTGGATCATAGACTTCGGACAAAAATATCGCAATTATTTGTTTTCAGAATCGCATAAAAATTATATTTTTTTGTGTGAAATTGCTTTCAACTCTAGTGATTTTCCATTGAAATTTTCGTAATGCCGCATTAATTTCTTTTGGAAAATTCCATTATGTTTTTCTTTTTCGGAAATTCCATTATATATTTTTTATGTCTGCGAGTAGCGGTATATGATTTTTGTATGTCCGCATATACTTATATAATGCCATTATGATTTCTCTGATAGGTCCAATATTTTGAGTATGCAGTTAGCTATAAAGGGTTTTCATCGGCTAGGGTCACCGCGAATCCAGTGTAAAACTATGGAAGAATCAGTCCACAGGAAATTGTTAATCCGATAAATTATATCTAAAAGCTTTGTCGCCTAAAACTGCTCCACATAACTCGGCTCTCGGTATGGTTAACGATGGTTCGTTGGAGTTGGGATGGGTTTATCTGAAATAACCTTACAGCATACTTGTTGTTTTCGTTGAGTCCACGCACATATACCACTGCGGCATGGCCATCTTTACATGCATCACAAAAAACATGCAACTCACAATTGCCTCTGGAGGAATCCTTATTTAGCCGCCTGTTTACCCTTATTATAGATATGTTTGGTAGTTTCCTTGCGTATACTTTCCATTCCTTTTGAAGGCCTACCAGTACAGCAACATCAGAACCTAGTTTTAAACTCCATTAAATTTTTGCAGACATCATGACCGGATTTAACCATCCTAAGGGGTCAAAAATATTTTTCGTTTGGTTACATCTAGTATTAAAATTTCGAAATCAAGCCTCAAGGCTTGATTTCCAAATTTCTCATGGGCATCAGCCCTTTCTATTGTCTCTGTTCGATTGGTATATTCTTCAGAAATTCGTTGTTGTTACTCGCCCATTTCACTAACTCAAAATAAGCACCTTTAAGAATGACACGGGGGTATAAGTGACCTTCGTCCCTCGATAACTGATGTATGGTTTGTACCGTATAAGGTACTGAGGCTGTAGTAAACATTACCGTGGAACAAAAAACTTTTAAGCCGACTCCATTTCTATTTTTAGTGGCAGCTTTGGAGCCTCAATAATAGTTTCCATTTCCCAGAAACGTTTTACAATGTGGTCTATTCCGACGAGATTTTCCGAAGTGAAATACGATAAGGGAGAGCTATGTGGGGCTTTAAGAGAGTTTTTTTTCAGATACGATAAATCCAAATTTGGTCCACTGCGCAATCGGCGCATTTGGCACTCTTTGAACATTATCCATTATACTTATACATTCATCATATATGTCGCTACCCAACAAAACACCTATAACTTACGGCTCAAAATATTTTGGGTCTGCCAGCTGCAAGCATTGCCAGTACTGGTAGGAAGCTGGTTTTATTATCTTCGTTGGAATTACCCCACATACCTTTGGTTGAACGTATGCCAGCACTTCTAAATTTACTCCATCATAATACCGCGATCCAACGACTACCTTTACTCGAAAACGTCCAGTTGTAGAACCCAAGCCTGAGACTCCAGCAATGCAAACAGCTGATTTTTCCCTCGGTAGACCCAATGTTGTGCAACCCTTTCCGATATAAGAGCATTGATCCAAAAGCGCCCTAAAATGAAAACACTGGCCTGATGCAGCCTTTAACGTGACTACGGCAGTTGGCAAAATCGCGTCAAAAGTACGCATATATGTAGCTTCCAATGCTACGTTGGTTCTTAGGTTACTCACATTCCTCTCAGAATGTATCAATGTGTGGTGCTTGCCGCCACATTTTGTACACCTCCTTTGACTGCTGCACCTAGGCGAGATGTGATTTACCCTAAGCTGTTATTACATAATTTTAACTACTCAATTTCTGCTGTTTCTCTTCCATACTCATAACTATAAACCTTTGACATTCTCTTACAGGGTGTTCAGCTTGCGAACAACATTGGCATAAGTAGGGCTCCAGGTGGCATGCTATGATTTGAAATCTCTTCGACTGCGGTTCAGATTATGCTGTTGAATTTAGCTAGATTGTTGGCGGTCTGTGACCGTACTTTGCGATGAACACATTATTATGTACTGCTCATCCACAATAGCACAAAATTCTTCAAACGTTGGTATTTATGTTTGCTTCCTAAAGAGATCTTTCCCACTCCATACGAATGTGATCTGGCAGTTTTTTAACTGGAAAATACACAATGATTTGATTTTGTGCGCCGATGTTGAAATCCAACTTTTCTATTGAGTTAATGCAGGAACAAAACGTTGTGTAAAATGCCTTAACGCAATAGGATCATTCTAAGGAATTTCTGATTGGCAATGCAATACATCCATATATAAGTATAAGTAAACAAAATACGTTTATTGTCAAATTGCTCGCACAGCAATTCAATGCCTTTGAATAATATCCCCCCGCCGTAGATACTCGTATATGTTGTGCACCCAACGTTAATTTGAGATAATGAAACAGCTGCAAATCATTTAACGCCTTATTGACATAAACACGACCAACAAAAAACGTCGGTAAAGCATGCTACAGATGTCATACATGCGCGTTGGATTGGATGAAGCTCTTACGCAACACACGTCAACCGATTCACATTATTTCGTATTTTTTTTTCGAGGCGTGATGATAGATAGCGATAGTGACGACGTAACTTTATTAGCTTAAATGGTGATAAACGGCTGTACAAAGAAGATTGAGAGGAAAAAGAAGAAGCGAAGTATGTGGATGAAAGACTGGCTACAAAAAAGATTGGTGTCTTCCAATTTTCAAAAAAATTCTTCGCATGAACTCGGAACTGCTATGAACTACTGAATCTATTTGCAGCTTTAAAAAAAAGCAGGACACATGTATGCGAGCTGCAATAATACCAAATGAAAAATTGTCAGCAACCGTAAAGTATTTTTTTCAGGACAAAGTTTTGAAAAACATTTTCCCTCAAAGCCTAGGCCTTATTGTAATAGAAACGTGTGATGCGAAAAAAGTATATTAAGGTAAGTGTATTTTGTAATTGTAATTATAAAATAAGTAAAGATGTGATAATAATAAGTAAAATAAGTTCATTGGTATTCTTCACTGTTGAAAAGCGGATGGAATGATGATGGTTGATGCTGGAGGTTGATTTCTTCCACAGTTGGATGTCGGTTATAAGCCGGAAGTGGTGTACATTGTGGTAAATTAACCGTAGGTGTTGAACTGTTCATGTTTGGTAAAGAATATGTATGTTGAGTACTGGAAGGGTTGGAAATTACAAAGCTTCGCCTCCCAAGGCTAAAGCTACTTGTATAAGAAAGGTGACCAAGCTGGAATTGCGCCAGTGTCTCATCAATAATTCTTTTGCTGCATATTTTTTTCTCAGCATTCTAAAAGGCATTCCCCAACGTTCTCCAACGTTCTTGCTTCCTTTTCTTACTTGCTTTAGGAGTCTAAAAAGATAAATTGAAATGTGTTTATGATATATTTCTATATTTCAGATGCCAAAAACTGTGGAGGAATGGAAGGAGACTTCAGCCGAATTTGAACTAAATTGGAATTTTAATAATTGCATTGGAGCCATAGACGGCAAACACGTGCACATAAACAAACCAGCAAAATCCGGATCTTTGTACTTTATTTACAAGAAAAGTTTAAGCATTATGTATTGATTTTTTGGCAGTGGACGGTGTTTTTGGGCAGTCTCAAGTAAAACATCTGTATAATGAAGGAGCGTTAAATATTCCGAGACCAGAACAACTGCCACTCACTGAGGACTTTGTTGGGGACGATGCATTTCCCCTTTTAGAAAACTCGATGAAACCTTATAGTCGCCACAACTTATCCAAGAAAGAACAGATTTTCAATTATAGACTGTCAAGAGCTAGACGCGTTGTAGAAAACGCGTTTGGAATTTTGGCTAATCGATTTAGAGTTCTTCTCACCAACAAGAATTTTATCTCGAAAAAAGCCT
Source organism: Hydrotaea diabolus (assembly GCA_963513945.1). Classification (NCBI taxonomy): domain Eukaryota; kingdom Metazoa; phylum Arthropoda; class Insecta; order Diptera; family Muscidae; genus Hydrotaea; species Hydrotaea diabolus. The sequence goes on from OY740718.1 coordinate 39,386,319, forward strand.
GTACTGTAACACTTGCCTGTTTTTATTTGTACAATTTTTAAAATATAAAAATAACGTAAGGATAACGTTTTATCTGAGTTAGAGCCTATTAAAGGTGGTTTTGCATCAAATAATGCAAAAAACACAAGGGGCAAATTCCGAAACTACTTCAACTTCATCGGTGCAGTGCCTTGGCAGAATAAGTTTTCGTAAATATCAACCATTGTTTACATCACTTAATAAAAATAAATAAAATTGATATCTTTTCAAAGCTTTTCTTATTTTCTTTTATTCACAAATTCGTAATTTCTTTTATTAGCATATATAGGGGTATTTTTTCAGAACAAAAAAATATAAAAATTCAAATCAAGTGTGGAATCGTTATTGGTAATTTCATAGGACATTTTATGGCATTTATTTTTTGAAAATAATTACCTTCAAATGTTGGCAACTGTATTATGGAAATAAGCGTTTGGTGAGAAACGGGAAGATCCGCTGTTTTCGACCAAAATTTTATTCAGTGATGAGGCCTATTTCTGGCTCAACGGCAAAGTCAATAAACAAAATTGCCACATTTGGGCTGAAGAACAAAAAAAAGATGTTTAAGAGGTGCCATTATACCCACAGAAAACCACGGTTTTGTGCGGTTTATAAGCTGGTGGAATCATCGGTGCATATTTTTTCAAAAATGATGATGGCCGGAATGTAGCCGTGAATGGTGCTCGCTATCGCGCCCATGATATCGATCTTAACGCTACCTGAAATTGAAGCCCGTAATCTTGACGACACTTGATTGCAAGAGGACGGTGCCACTTGCCATACAGCTGCTCAAACAATGGATATATTGAGAGGTCATTTCGAAAAGCAGCTAATTTCACGTTTTAGACAGGTGAGTTGGCCGCCTAGATCGAGTGATCACACCTTTAAACATTTTTCTTTGGGGTTACGTAAAGTCCAAAGTCTATGCTGACAAACCAGCTACGATTCAGGTTTTGGAAGCCAACATTACGCGTGTCATTACAGCCATACCGGCCGAAATGCTCGAACGAGTCGTCAAAAATTGGACCCTCAGAATGGAAACCCTGAGTTGCGGCCAACATTTGAAGGAAATTATACTCAAAAAATAGATGCCATAAAATGTCCTTTCAAATTACCAATAATGATTCCACCATTGATTTGAATTTTTTTTTTGTTCTGAAAAACTACCTCTAGATGGATCACCCTATTTTGTTTTTGTTTTAATGAGATTTCCGAAAAAATACTCACTTGCTCAAAATCTGTAGAGTCATCTTGTGTTGACATGCTAGACATTTGCGTCTCCTGGTCCCTCCAGAATTCCAGTTCATCAAAATACCATAATGTGGGAACATATTCATCGTATGTACTGGCACCAGACCGTTCCCTTTTTTAATTTTGCCGATACCAAAAGACCTTCCTGCTCCCCTATGGTTTCGACTAATGACTCGACTATGGCGTCCTCCATTTAGACAATATTATTATACAGTTAAGCCTCGATAAAACGGGCCTCTATTAACCGGTTACACCTATTAACCGGCATGCAGATTTTTTTGAATTTGTACCTCTATTATCCATGCTTTACCTCTATTATCCGTGCTCTTGTTTTTTAACTCTATTAACCGTGCTTTACATCTATTATCCGTGCAGCATTCATATGATTTTTTATTATGTTAATTTTAATCCGGTGGTTCCCCGTTTTAATTTCATATGTCCGCACATACATAATTGAATTACGTGCTTGTATTTTTATTCATTATGTAAGTAGAATTTGATCTGCTAACACCTGCTTTGGGACGATGGCTCCTTCAAATAGTAAATTGCCAAAAAGAGCAAGAAAAGTTCTTTCAATTAATGGTAAAATTACATTAATTAACGATTAAACCTAATTAAACCTACCTGTTAGGTTACTATCTGAAAAATATGGAGTTGTTTAGCAAACTTTGCAGTAAATGAATGGTTTCGACAACAAAGATTTAAGGGAACACCAGTTTCAGGTAAGTTTACTTCAAGGCAAGCTACACGTAGTATGGAATCAGCAACATTTTTTTTTAATTTCAGGAGATATTATTGAAAAAGTTAAATTTTTTCTTTCTGAATTAACATTAATTCCGACTGTTGATATTCATCTAGATGGTTGGAAAAATTCAAAAAGAGACACGAAATTCGTAAACTGAAGTCAACGGAAGAAAAAGAGTGTGCTGACTATGTTTCTGCTACAATGCTTATGGAGGATTTGAAGGAAGGAAAAACTTATAAACGAACAGATTTATAATGCAGACGAAACTAGTCTATTTTGGAAATGTTTGTCTCAATATTCTTTAGCCTGTGAAAGTGAACGTTCCATTAAGGGATACAAAGAGTCTAAAGAAATACTCACTGCCTTGTTATGTGCCAATGCAGCTGGGACTCATAAGTGTAAATTAATGTTTAATGGAAAAAGTGCGAAGCCAAGAGCTTTGAAAACCTTAAACACCTTCCTGTAATTTACAAATCCAACAAGAGAGAGCTTGCGTAACGCAACAATTGTTTAATAACAATTTCGTTCCAGAAGTTAGAGATATGGAACAAAATGGTTTCGAAAGAAATTGTAAAATTCTGGTACTTTTGGACAACTGTCCAGCTCACCCAGATGTGAACGAAATGATGTCTGAAAACGTGGTAGTAAAATATATTCCTCCGAACTGCACGTCTATGATTCAGCCCATGGACCAAGGAGTGATTCGAAGTTTTAAATGCAATTATCGCAAGTCGATTGTGTAGAAACTCTTATGTGCAAACAGCAGACATGAATTCGTAAAATCATTAAATATAAAAACAGCAATATGGACAGCAGCTGCTTCTTGGGATGCAGTATTCACACAGGTATTGCTTAATGTTTGGTATAATTTACTAGCTTTTGAAAATTAACTAAGTGACCGTCCTGAAATACAATCAGACGTAGAAGTACCGGCTGGTTGTTCCATTCATGATTTATTAGAGTGGATGCAGTGCGATACTGATGTCATGCCGTTTGCTATTTTATCTGACATTGAAATCATTGACGTGGTCAATCAAGCTCAGGAAAGTGATCATAGCTCAAATTCCGAAGATGAACTGAATTTTAAACTCCAACATTATTACAGCAATAGAGGCCTGCAATGTTTTGTTAAAGTTCGTAGAAAATTCTCCAGCAATATCGCAAACAATGAACAATTAAAAACAATGAAGCAAAATAATATAAAATAATATTTTAAATAAATAAATATTTCTTTGTGTAAAATAAAAATATGTGGTAGATGAATCTGTAAATATATAAATTGAATTCTTGAATAAAAATAAATTAAAAAAAAATCTTGTATGTTGTAATACAACCTCTATTAAACGTGTATTTCGATTATCCGTGCTAGTCCCGGTCCCGCGCGAGCCGGATAATCGAGGTTCAAATGTATTCCAGAACACAATAAACACCAGCACTCACCTCTTACAACGTCAGATATATTTCCAGTCTCAAACCAAGATAAGCCACTTTCCTTAGATATTTTTCAGTACAGATAGTTATGATACAACCAGCAACCAGGTAGACGATACACAACAACACGACTGAGACGTCACCAATTTCAATGCTGATACACTTCCAAGATAGACCACTTTCTTCAAATGCGCCACTTACAAGCAAGGTCGAAACAGAAAACTGGCAAATATACGGCACCACACAGAATGATGTAAATTACGAAAGCTTTAAAGCAGCAACATACAACGATAATTCTCCTTCGCTTGATGAGAAAATGATGGCCCCCTTGGCTTTTTGCCTACCGTCTTTCGCAAATGCAGATAAAAGTATTAGATCCTCACAGGAGGCACCAAATGTTGAGTTTAAAACAACAAATAACTAGACTTCTGGATCCTTTGCGTTTATATACTTATATTTGATTTTATTTTCGTTTGGTTGAATTCACGTCTTTACTTCTTCTTTTTTATTCTTCTGTTTACCATCTCGTCTATAAAACATTACACACAACATGTAACAGTAAATGACTACTCAGCAGACATGTAGTGACATCATGTGGCCGGTTTAAAGCAGTTCGATCGGTGCCCATAAAGCTTGCAGTGATCAGCTCGTTTGTTTTAATCTATAAAGCTAGGTGAACGACTGATGATTATAAATATGATGTATAGGGTGATCCATCTAGAGGTATTTTTTCAGAACAAAAAAAAAATTCAAATCAAGGTGGAATCTTTATTGGCAATTTGAAAGGACATTTAATGGTATTTATTTTTTGAATATAATTTCCTTCAAATGTTGGCCGCAACTACGCCTCATTTGAGCATTTCGACCAGTATGGTTTTGACAGCGTAATGTTGGCTTCCAAAACTTGAACCGTAGCTGGTTTGTCAGCATACACTTTGGACTTTACGTAACCCCAAAGAAAAATGTCTAAAGGTGTGATATCACTCGGCGGCCAACTCACCTGCCCAAAACTTGAAATGCTGCTTTTCGAAATGTCCTCTAAATATAATCATTGTTTGGGCGCTGTATGGAAAGTGGCACCGTCCTGTTGAATGTGTCGTCAAGATTACGGGCTTCAATTTCAGGTAGCGTAAAGATCGATATCACGGCGCTATAGCGAGCACCATTCACGGTTACGTTCCGGGCATCACCATTTTTGAAAAATATGCACCGATGATTCCAGCAGCTTATAAACCGCACCAAACCGTTGTATTCTCTGGGTATAATGGCACCTCTTGAACCTCTTCTTGTTGCTCTTCAGCTCAAATGCGGCAATTTTGTTTATTGAGTTTGCCGTTGAGCCTGAAATGGGCCTCATCACTCAACAAAATTTTGGTTGAAAACAGCGGATCTTCAATTTTTGAAGGTAATTATTTTCAAAATATAAATGCCATAAAATGTCCTTTCAAATTACCAAAAGACTTGATGTGAATTTTTATATTTTTTGTTCTGAAAAAATAACTCTAGATGGATCACCCTGAGCGTATGTTCATATACATATAGTCAAATGCAATTGACGTGAGGTGACCAGCTCAAACAAAGTTAGCGATTTTTGTTGTAAGAAACAAAAAAAAATCGCAGTTATTGCGGAAAAACGTCAGAAAAGTAAAAAAACGCGTTTCTTTTTTAAGTTTTCAAAGTTCTCGATTTTTGTCATGTGGTGGAATAATTATGCTAGGCAAGTACAACATAGCACAAGTTTCCGATTTTAAAAATCTTGAAGTTTCGCAAAGTTATTGCGAAAAAGCATAAGAAAATTAAATTAAATTAAAAAAAAATGCGATTTTTGTCATATGACGGAAGTTTCAGATTTTGAAAATCTTGAAGTTTCGGAAAGTTATTGCGACAAAACGCTAGAAAAGTAAAAAACTCATTTATTTTTTAATTATAATAGTTAGCGATTTTTTAGCTTGGCGGAAAGGCTATCACAACTTAGCACGATTTAAAATTTTTGAATTTTTATAACAAAGCTATAACAGCTTTTTGAAAAAGAATCTTAAAAGTATACACCCCATTTAAAAATCAACAATATTGGCTTAATTATGAAAGTTAGTGATTTTCGTTGTAAGAAACAAAAATTGTGATAGGCTAGCACAGCTCAGATTTTGAGTGTTTTATATTTTCACAAAGATAAAGTAAAAAAAAATTCGCCGAAAAGTATGAATGTTTTTAAAAAATCATTATATTTAAAAAACGGTGAACTTTACAACAAATACTTTTGAGGATCGATTCTAGTACTAGGCGGGCCTTACATATTAACCAAAGTTTTATGTGAATATGTGTTGTGTGCTAGGTGATTTGGCGATTTTTAAATAACGCTAAAATAACAAATAACCCTTTTTCGAAAAATAAAAGAGCAAACCCCAGTGTGATGCGTTTGTTGGCCTTGATAAGGAAAGTCCAACTTACTTTTTCTTTTTGCGAAATCTTGTTTATTTTTTATGCCAAAAAAAGGTAAATAATAAATTACCGATTTTCTTGAAAACAGTAAGTGGTAAAATTTTTTCAAAAGCGGCACAAAAATCAGCTTTAAAGCAACTATCAAGACCATATTTTTTTTATAAAAAAAAACAAAATTTCGGTGCTGGTGCTTTTACGAAATAAGCGATTTTTTCGAAAACGGCTCGAGATAGAAAATTTTCGAAGAAGGCACAATCATGTACTCTTGTTTTCAAAAAAACAAAATGGCGAGAGAGCCCAATTTTCGAATTATCGTAATTTCTCGACTAATATTTGAAATTTCGAAAAAAATTTCAAATATGCAGAACAAATCAGCACAACTTTTGTTTTTCGAAATTCGAAAATGGCGGTGCTAACATCCTGGACATCTAAAGTGCATATAAATAAAGGGGTAAACAAAAACAGAGAAACAGCGGAGAAGCAGAAAATAAAGATGTACAAATTAGCAAATTGCCGCAACACAAATTATGGGAAAAAACCAAACACTTACAACTTAAACAAGAACTTGAAAAATCAGTATAACAAAAAAGCGCAAAATGACAACAAATGATAAACGAGAGTTGCAAGATTGAATTATTTAAAACAAAAATGTAATGTTTTAACGAAAGAGAAGATAAATCGATGGAAATATTTTAATAAAACTACGTCGACGGCCTGTTTGCAATAGTTAATATGAGTTCGATAGATAAAACTTTAACCCTAGAACGTCATCTTTATTTTTACACTGACGTTAAAATAACCTTCAATCCCTATGGTGATGATCAGTAGAGTTTAAGAAAGCTTTCCAAAATGACCTAATTTTTTTTGTGTTTGTTAATTTGCAAAAACAAACAAATGTGTGCTGTTATTTCGCTTCAAAAAAATTTGCATTTCAGTCAAATAGTGATATCTTTGGAACGGTAGGACCTCTGGGCTACGTTAAGGTAATTTTGGAAAGCTTTCTTAAACCCAACTGATCATTGTAGAATCGAAACCACACTGCCTTATGAAATGCGTAAGGCGTCAAAAATCTCACGCACTTTTACTCTTAGATCGGCCAACACCATATTAATATTAGCCGTCCAGAACGTTCAGCGGCATTTGTGGAACCACAACGAATGTCAGTAAAACACTTTTTAACATTCAAATCGATGGTGCAGAGTCCCCATATTATTTATCAAGCATTTCCTTGGTTTGGTCGACGTTTTTTTTTAGCAAAAAATATTGTAAAGTATAATGAGCACTCGAAATTCACCTTTTTCCATTTTTAATGAAATCCACGAGGTTGTGTGTTTTGAACAGCTGTTAAACACAAACTATATGACGAAACTCTTGATGGCAGCAGTGTTACATTTCATACAACTACGAGGGAAGTTGGAAAAATCACGGAATTATTTTATTCCCTCGTAACGATAAGACCCAAACTGCGAAACCAACTACCAAGGACAGCCGGTTCTATGGACCGGATTGACCCGAAGCAGCAATTCTTCCGACAAGGGCTGTCATCCCGGCACACAGTTGCCGCTGCAACAACAACAACCAAGGATTATACATCAACGGCATATGTACCTGTAATAACGGAAAGTGTACAGAATGCCGGAGTTTTGATTATATATATTGACCTTCCAAAAAAAAAAGAATATTTTTAATACGATGATATATTGTCAGCCATTTATTTAATAGATAGTTTATATAAGACATGGGAAGCAGATAAATAACTGCTTTATTCGATGCATGTGTATATTGACGTGCTTGCGACTGATTTATCCCAGAACGAATAACGAGAGGGAGGAGTATGCAAATTGTACAGATAGACATACTGCTAGACATATACAAGGGGAAACTTCTACGCCGTCAAAAGTTAGCAGTATGTCTATCTATACAATTTGCATACTCCTCCCTCTCGTTATTCGTTCTGGGATAAATGATATATATATATATATATATATATATATATATATATATATATATATATATATATATATATATATATATATATATATATATATATATATATATATATATATATATATATATATATATATATATATATATAGAAACACAAGCAAATATACACGTCTAACGAATGTATATATACACATTTATATATAAATATATATATATAGATTTTATATAAACATAGATGCGAACATGATAGTATCGATTTCTTATAATATAATTTTATTTTCAAACACCTAGTTTTCATCATACAATGGAGTTGAATCACCCAAATTCATAGAATGTGGTGAGGTATTCGTTCGTGGCGTACTGCGAATAGACCTTGGACTTCTTTGATAATCTGTAGATCGTACTCTGTTTTCTTCTACGTATTGCGGTGTAGGATGAGAATATTCATTGCTTGGCGGAGGCATACAGTAATTTGACGTTCTTGAAGATTCTGCAGTAACAGACCGCGTTGGAGGTAGCGCAGAATTTACTCGTTTGCGTCTTGCCCATGATTCTGACGCTATTTGCCATTCAATGCTTTCATTGGTACGTTGGGTACGGTGATTTTTATTGTAAGCATTAATGTCATATTTTTGTGAATTTCCATGGTAAGCTGACTCTTTTGAATTTCTGATATTGTGAGTTGGATGGCCGTAAGTCAAATGTGAAGTCGAAGAGCTTGGACTAGGTGTTGTGCTTCCATATCGTGGCGTTTGAGATGAATGCGGAGTAGTATAAGGGGTCATAAATGGAGTTTGACCACTAGGAGTATATGGTGTATTAACATATCCGCCGTGATATCCTGGAGTACTTGAAAAGTGCGGGGTGTGTACAGAAACACTTTGAGGCATCTGTTGTGAAGACCTAGATTCCGTAATTCGAGGTGTATCATATCCGCTGCTACTAACCCGTGATATCGAATTAACATGAGGTGTAGACACAGGTGTATTCGTAGCGATAGGATCGGAATAATGATCTTTAAACCATTTAAGAAAACCATTCATTGAATCAAAGATTTGCCCCCTGAATCGAAATCCTTCTGGCACAACAGTAACATATTCATGGCGGCACTTATTTTTTGGCAAATATGACAGCAAAAATTTGCCGGGGTAATTTGCAGACGCCGAAATAAAATAGTGAATCTTTCTAGGGTCTTTAAGTTTTTCTTCCTTTAACATTTCTTCTGTCTTATCTTTAAGACCACCACCTGTATCACGGTAATACTTGTAACTCAGCAGTTCTCGTGCACATGCAGCCATTGGATTGACATGCCTTGCAATTATTTCATCCAAATCTTCAAATTCTTCATTTCCAATCAACAAACTTTGACCTAAGCTAAAAGCATTTTCCTTGCCTTCTTCTCGAACGTCTATATGCTGATAAATGTCTTTAGTAACCTTCCACGTTACCGTTAAATGGTCAGCTCCTTTGCTAGATGGACGAACAATCACTTCGCCTTGGTCCATTGTTTCCATTATTTTTACAACCTCGGCGTAAGATTTGTTATGAAATGATGGATGTATTATCACACGTTTGACGTATTGCTGCTTGGATCGGATCTGTTTTTGGTCCTTTTCTTTAGTGTTATCAATATCTTCTTGTCCATAATCATAAAAAGGATCCCTTCTAGGTCGCCATTCGTGGTTTTTATCCATTAGATCGGAACTTTTAGAGGAGCAATCAACTGAGAAACGGTCTACATCTATTTTAATAATTCGTACATGAATAGCTTGTCCTGCTTGGACTCTCTCCTCAGGATTTTTAACGTGTTTGTCCGATAAATTTTTTATGTGAATAAAGCCGGATAAGCCATTGTCCAAACGTAGCTTTATACCAGTAGCTTGACCGGGACATGCACCAGCGTCAAAATGATTCCAAACTTCTGATAATTCTGGGAAATCATCCTTCAGGCAGAATGGGCACTGCCAGTTACCGGTGTCATCATTTCGAACCGGGTTCGCTTGGTCCAATTGTTCACCTTGAGGCTTTCGATGCGAAATTCCAGCAACAGTTGCTAAAACCATTTTGCCAACATAAAATGACTCAGGAGTTTCTTTAGTTAACATATCAAACAATTCTTCCGAACTTGCAGAACGATATGGAATTCGGAAATCTTTATAAAGACAATTTAATTCTGATCTTATGTCATACAGGGTTATACTTTTGTTTCCAAATCCCTGACGTTCTAGTTCGACAGCAAAGGCATCGAGATCAAGATCTTTAAGTCTTTCCGGGCTTTCTAAAATTTCTTCCAGAGCTCCTGCTGGATTAGTTTCTTCATCGTCATACTCCATTGCATCAATAGCCATTTTTCGCGCCCACTCATATGTTTCAGGATGAACCCGAGATCCATCAAGTACCTCCACATATGCCTCTGTACTATCTCCAAGGGAACTTGTATCAATTTTGATAAACCCAGAACAGTTTATGAATACTTTAGGTCCCAAATGACACAATGTAACTAACTGCGTTCTGTTTTCTAAACGTTGGTTAGATTGTTTCAGAATTTTTATTAACGCTTGACCTTTTCGTGGACCTAAACCACAAATAAATTGCACCAAATTCAATGTGTATGCATTTTGAACAGCCATGTTTATATCAACGCCTACTTCATTTGTTTGATTTATAAATTCAATGTAAAGGTGTTCCAATAAGTCCTCTTTTGACAATTGATCTTGCAGTGAATGATAGCGCAAACACAAAATTTCTTCATCGGGTCCACAAAGTTGTGAGTACTCTAAAAGTGGGTCCTGTATTTTTCGGCTTATGGATACTGCTTGTTTCAGTAACGTTGGGTACTCCTTGAAATCAGATGCACCTTTATGTGAGTTTGCATATATTTTTGCGAGCTCGTTATCTATAATTTCCACAGCAATATTTGGAAATTGATCTTCGTCCATTAACTCTTTTACAATTTCTCGTACATCCGCCTGAATCATTTGTGCCTCCTTTGATTCCCCACCAATTGCGATTACATGTGGCCTCTTACTTCGAATAAATTCCTTTAAATTACTCAAGTCGCTTAGCTTTAGGGATTTTTCATCAACTCTATAAGAAGATTTACGCTTTAGTATATGCGGTAAACGTAAGTAGTCGCTAACATCACCTTCAGGATTGGTAATTGCACAAAAAGCGGCCTGCGTATAATCTGGAATATAGGCCAGTCCTAGTGCACGAATCCCCTTCGTTGAACCCCAATCATCAAATGCGTATTCATCGGAAAAGTCTGGTTTGAATGGAGCCACTTTTAACCAGTTCGATAACTTTTTGCAGCAAGTCCTTAGTACGAAGTCCTTTGCTTCGGAAAGGACAATTCGTTTTAATTCTTTCTTGAGGTCAGGTATAACCATTTTTTTTAGAGCCAACTCTACACATTCACCTCGCAGCGAGTTCCATTCCTGGACTACCTTAGAAAATTCATCACGGTGGTACAGCTGGCTTGCTTCTTCGATATAGGAAACAGTTGTGTTACCCTCGATTTCATCGTCGATACTTATAGTAATCAGATTATCTTCTTCGCCCATAACTAGTCTCAGAAATTGGTCTCCTAAAAGATCTCGAATTGGTTTGCCATTTAGATATTTCATAGGATAGCATGCATGGTTTTCATCAATCTCCTTTACACCTTTTTTAGTTGGGCAAACATTAATTTTTGCTCTTTCAAAATAAATCTCGCGAATAGTTTTTCTTAGTAGCGGTTCTCTTGATAACTGCCTTGCAACCACAAACTTGGCAGCGTAGATAACTTCCTCAATTGTCATAAATTTAGGGCATAAGTACTGTTTAGCTAAATCTATTGGGTTAATAACTTCTTGGTCAACTTCATGGCGTTGATAGCCGTCGCGAATGTTTTCAGCAAACTGTTCTGGTAACAATCCAAAATGTTTGGCAAACCCACAAATACCTGCTTTGCGACACATTGCGTAAGGGCCGGAGTCCTTTGCCTGTTTCAAGTGGTCTTCATGTATATCTGATTCATCATTGCTATCCTGTTCGGTGTTGCCGTCTATTGCTTGGTCATCATCATTGTCTTCTTGTCTTCTTTTGTCTCTTCTTTGTTTTTTTTTTAACTCATTAGATTTTATTCGATCTTGCTCCTGCATTTTCGGTATTTGATGCGAATAATGCAGAAGAAAATGTAAATGAACATCTTTCAGCTCCTCCATAGTCTGAACATCACGTAAACGTTCAAAATCGTCATCTTTAAGTACACGAATATCTTCTGGTAAATCGCTCTCAGTTGTTTTCATTATTTCACTTATCTGATAGCTTCTCATTTTTTCAAAAAGGATCAAAAGTTTGTTTTTTCTGTTTAACAATTGACACCAACGTTCGTCAAAATAGTATATTTTCCATAAATCATCTGTGGTTAATTCAGGCTTTACGTACTCCTTGCGGTAAAAAGATATAAAGGGAACTTCAAGTTGTTGATTTCTTATAAATTCTAGTGCTTGCTTTATTTTTCCAACAGTGCTAGGAGGTTTTCTATGTTTCTCCCGATTGTCATCTGCTTTGTCATGCTGTGACACTGGTAGTTTACAAAATGCTTGTTTGTAAATCCATTCCGCTTCATTATCTAATTCTGAAGAACCTTCAGGGACAGCCTGAACTGGAATTTGCCTTAGCTGCATTCGTTCCGGTATGTCCGTTTTTCTTATTTCATTATCAAGGTCTGTGAAATGGCCTCGCTTTAATTCACTTGGCTCGTACAAATCAAAGATTGTTTTCTTCGGTATCTTTTTAGTCGATTTTTTTTTTACTCTTCCACGATCATCTTCTCCAGCTTCTTCGTCGTATTCTTCACCATCAGAATCATCTTCGTATTCATCTTCCTCATACTTCGAGAAGTCGTCATAATCAAAATCTACTCCAAAGATATCTTGACCCTCTTGAAGCGAACTGGAATAAAAGAAATAATAGTATGTAAGAATTACATCAAATAATTGTTCTTAGTATTTGGCATAATATATATATATATATATATATATATATATATATATATATATATATATATATATATATATATATATATATATATATATATATATATATATATATATATATATATATATATATATATATATATATATATATATATATATATATATATAAATATATATATATATATATATTATAGCGATATGTCTTTAACCTTGTGTGACGACTTTAACCTATCTTCTGTATCATGGCATATGTTGCCTGATTCTGATGCACTTACCCCTGCATCTAATAGCGACTGATGTTGCTAGACTATTGGCAAAATTGAATTGGTCTCAGATTAATAATATTCTTAAACTGAATGGGAAGATTTTTGATTTGAATTTGACTTATGAAATGCTTTCATTTTAAGTTTCAAGAATGCGTCCTATTTCCACTCCGGAGGACAACCACTACCTACTTTATGTATTTCATTTTCTGAAACATCCTCACCTTTTACCATCTCCACGTCCTTCTAATGATTCTTTTAGGTTTTGCATTAAACGTTTTGATTTTCATAGACTTAATTTACTTATAAGTATAATGGGTGTGTTTTTAGACGTGTGGTAAGAGAAGAAATAAAACGCATATAATTTAATGTTATGGAGAAGAATTTAGCTTTGTTATAAAGATAAGGGTTTGCCATTGTGTTTTAAAAATGCATTACGGACAAGTGGCCGCCACGGATGGGTCGAATAAATTCCAGCCAAGAGGCCGAATTTTGACCATTTATTGCAACATTTAGGACCGTATGTCACAATAACGCACCGATTATTCTTTTCCAAGGCGCCACTCGTGTCCGGCTTTTTTGCATAGACAAGTGACTTCACATAACCCTACAAAAAATAGTCCATTGATGTTAAATCGCACGATCTTGGAAGCCAATACACAGGCCCACGGCGCTAGATAATGCGATCACCAAGTTTCCTTCAATAAATCGATTTCTTCGTTGGCTGTATGACATGTAGCGCCGTGTTGTTGGAACCAAAGGTCGCCCACATCAACATTCTCCAATTCAGGCACGAAAATGCGACAACTTTGGTTATTAACGTAGCCATTCAACCAAAAGTGAGCTTCATCGCTGAACAAAATTTTCTTGTAAAAACCATCTCGTTTTGGGCCCATTCACCACGATTTGCAAATGCTGTTGCGGAGTAAGTCTATTCATTATAAAATAGCAAACCAAACTGAGCATAAATCAAGTGACAGCTGTCAAAAGACCAACTCTGCAAAAAGTATGGCCAGATTAAAAACCACACGTCTTAAAAACACCCTTTATTATCTGTTGACTGGAAGGCTATCTGCAGTTGAGTACGAGTATTGCTGAATTTGATTTTCTGTCAAGACATTTTATGACACTAAATTAATTTGTATTAAACAGGAAACAGCTGTAGAAAAAACTATGCCTTGGACTTCTAAGGAGTTATGTAGACTGAAAAAAAACAAAAATAAAACCTTTAAAATAGAAAACATGGAAAGTGAATCATTTAAAAGATTCAAAATAACAAGTCTAACTGCTGATTATGGTAGAAACGAGGGTTGCTATTTATGTTTCTGGTCCGGCAATAAAAACACAATAATTTATCATTGGAATAGGTTTTATTGTTTTTCAAAATATTCCCGTTTAAGTGATTTTTGATGGTGCTTCTTCGCCAAAAGTCGAAACAAGTTCATTTAAACACTCTTGTCTCGATAAACCACGCCAAAAATCGTAAAAAATCATCGCACGAAAATGTTCACGAGTTAATTCCCTTTTTTGACTGAGATGAATTTTTCAACACACTGTAAACAAAACAATTCGCCCTCAAATGACAAAACGTTTTGTGTGAAATTATGATGAAAAAATGTAAAGGTTTCCAATGGAAGTTTCAGTTTGCATCTGGGAACACTAGTATTCTCAGGAATATAAATATAAATAGCAACCCTCGTATTCCTTGGCAAGACAACATCGAGTCTCGTTGATGCTATAGGTCTTACTTTTCAAAAGTTAGGAACAATTTTAAAAAAGACCATAAATCATTTTTCAGATCTGTTAATTTAAAACGTCAAACACCTTCTCTTTTCCCCATAATATCGAATTTGTTGGAAAAAATATTCTTGAGAAGATTTAAACCTATAATAGAGCGAAACAATCGAATCATTTCACTATTGACCAGGTTCATAGAAAAACTAATATAATCGAACAGTCTCATGAAGAAATAAAATATGTTCCGCTGTTTTCCTGGATGTGGGCCTAGTAAGAAAAATTTTCGGTATGTTACCTAAAGTTTATGTAGACGTAATAAGATAATACTTAAAGAGCCGATTCTTTAGAGTAAATGTAGAAGACGCTTATTTGAACCAGGTAGAAAAAATATCTGGAGTTCCACAAGGAAGTATCCTGGGTCCAATATTATAAATCTTATACACACATGATATACCTCAAACCACAAATTCAGCAATTGCAACCTTTGCGGATGATGCAGCAATTCTTACAGTTACAAGCTAAAAACCATTTTAAATACGCGGTCAACCTTATTTCTCGATAGACTAAAGACACAAAAACCGTCCATATCACCTTTACAAATAAATCTCGGGATACATAGATGAAGTTCAAATACCTTTTTCAAACAATGCGAAGTATCTCGGAATGAACTTGAATGCAAAATTGGGTATAAAAACGGTCGAAGAGGAAAAAAAATCCGTTGCCATAAAGCTTGACACAAGGCTAAGGGTCCACGTGAATTCGGAAGCAGTCAACCTAAATAATATAACAGGCTTACAAAGAAGTTTAAAACGATTAAAACCGTCTGACCTCATACTGTCGTAATTCGTCAATATAATTTGCCAATAATATATACATGAACTTATATATATATATATATATATATATATATATATATATATATATATATATATATATATATATATATATATATATATATATATATATATATATATATATATATATATATATATATATATATATATATATATATATATATATATATATGTCTGCATACATGTCCATTTATTAGTATAAGTATCCGAATAGTATTCCATTCTTGAGTTAAAAGAAATTGTTTGTTAGTTTGAATTGTTTACTTACTAGTTGCAGTAAAAAAATAATAAAAAACAAAAGAAACACCTTCTAAGCCATCCAAAATAAGATTTAATGGTGTTAAGTTCTCGAGCAGTCAAATGCAAACTGTTTTGCGGACTTTTTTAAAAATAGATATTCTTTACGTTCGTTTTACAGTGCAATTTCGTATCCTTACAGAATATCTTCAGTAAATCGGATAGTTCCTGCAATTAAAGATTTTTTACTTTTTGAATTAAAATTGCATCGTCTTAAACCCACTAGTGCTTCTGGACCCGACGGTATTCCGAATTATTATTAAAATACTGTTCTAAATCTTTTGTCTTACCCTTATCCTTATTATTTAATTCATAATTAAAATTGTGGTACTTTCCTGATTTATGGAAAAGGTCACTCTTGTTTCCACTTTATAAATCTGGTAGTCTGTTGCATGTGTCAAACTACAGAGGTTTTGATGAAATTAAACTCAACGAATTTTGTTTCCCACAATGTGGACCCTATACTCTGTCCATGCCAACACGGATTTCGTAAGGGTCATTCTACTGTATCGAACAGCAGAGGGTTTGCTAAATTAAGCGCTACGAATTTTGTTTCACATGTGGCCCGTGTATACTCCATCCATGCCAACACGATTTTCGATAGGGTCATTCTGCTATTGCAAATCTACTCTGTCGAAAGCAAACAGACGTTATATATACTGATTTTATTAAGGCATTTGATAAAGTAAATCACAGACTTTTACTACTCAAGTTAAACAGAATTTCATAAACTGGTAGTTTTATTCTAGATGTCTTTCTAGATCAGTTCGTATATCCTCTGGAGGCCCCTGGGGCAGCCAACTTGTCTATTTTTACTATATTAATAACTTGACCTATTTAAATATCAACTCTATAAGTAATTTACTAATGTTTGCAGACGACGCACAACGGTGGGATTTGATTGAAAAAATGGAAATAATTCTGCCGTTTCTAAAAAAAACTGTTTGATTATGATGAAATTTCACACACTTATAGAATAAGTGTTTTTGAGCATAAGTTTTGAGTTTGGGCCTCACACGATATGCAGGGACGGAGCTACAAGCACCAAGTTGGGCACCTCATGTTTATATAATTTTAAAACGCATGTAACTTTTGTATTTTTAAACCGAATTGAATGATTTATTTTCATATAGAAAATATCTTGTGTAGTTTCTAAGATACACTTTTTTTAAAAATTAATTTTTTTTGTAGTTTCAAAGATATACGTGTTAAAAATTATTTTTTCTTTTGCAAACTGCAAAACGATTCCACGTTTCGCCTGTGGCAAATATAGTACGAAAACTGAAAAATCCCAATTTTGGAATTTTTTAAATATTTTTTGGGAATTGTGAGATTGTCGTTAAAAATATTATTTTTTTTTTATTTATTTCGTGTGTTTCAACCGTCAATACGTAAGTAACTGCAAAATTTCATTGTTATATTCATTATTAATATTTATGACGTAATAACTTTTTTCTTTTATGGAAAATCGCAAATCCACTGACAGGTATTTATGCATTTAGTGAGTATGAATTACTTTGGACAGCTCTTATTTTGCATTTTAGAAGATAATTCTTACCTATGTCACCATTGTTACTAAATATTTCCATGTAGCAGAGATATATCAAAAAAATGTACATTTTCTATTGTGTTCATGTAACATAACAGGTAAAATCTCATACGAATAATTAAAAAAAAAACTACAGCCATTTCGAAAGTTTGCTTCATTTGTGGAAAACGCATCATGCCATTTTCAAGAAAAGGTTAATTTATTAGTTCAATTTATTGAAATTTCTTATATTTTTAAAATAGCGAAAAAAGAAATATTAAAATTTAAAAATTATGTAAAATAATTTGATATTAAGTGTAAATCCGAAAGCTTCTCTGAATCGAAGTATTCTGCTTGGATAAATACGAATATCGAGATATTACGGAGCCCCAGCAAGCCTTATGCAGATTACGTCAAAAATCAAAGAAAAAACGATTATCGAACACGCTTGCAACTATGTCTGAGGAAAAGCTTCGGACACTAAGAAATGTTAAAGAACAAAAAACAGCCCTCGGATGCCACAAAATAGCCAATGTACTACTAAAAGCTTCACCGAAACGTCTTAAATGAATTGTTAACAGCATTCCTTAACTATCATTCCTTTAATATCAGATTCTGTTTTTACATCTGAAGAAGCTATTGCACCCAAGTCGCAACTGGGACAGAGCCGGGATAACTACTTATACATCACTTTGAGAAAGACGTTGTCAGAAAAAGAAGTTAACGTTTTACCATCATACGACATCTTGCAGGAAAAAAGATCAGTATTATACCATGTCCAATCGAGGTTTCGGATTGCAAAGTTAGTGTTGGTCTATCCACCCTTCTGGAAAATACTGCAGCAAGAATAGTTTCCACTTTTCTACTAAACAACTTAAACAAATTAATAAGTGTAAACTATATCTTATGTGCAAGTGGGGATGTGATGGCTTATCAACACTTTCGGAATACAAGCATGCTTCTACATCTCAAAATTATCCAGACTATAAAAGCGTATTTATGACATCGTTCTTTCTACTGAGCATCCGTAAGCACGTCGACTCAAATTCTCCTTCAAACAGTGTTGATGATATTTAGATCAATTCAACACCTGGATCAAAAGCTTTTTGTAGACCACTTTATTATGAGTATACAAAAGAGTCAACATCCTTAACCCAACATTGAGTAGAAAATTAAACGTTTGAAACCCATAACAATTGAAATATTGTATTAGTCTTTTAATCTTGCGTTTGATATTAACCTCACTATGATCGACAGTAAAGTTAGCAATGCCATTGCGGGAAGAGGAAGTTCTCAAATTTGGAACATCCCCACTATAGCCCGCATATTGTATTTGGAATTTATTCTACATATAGCATATGATTTGGAATATAATAAAATGAGAGCTGCACAAAAAAGAGGATAAAAGAGTAATTCAAATAAAAGAAAAAATAGTACTAATATCAGTAAATATTTGTCTAGACTCAGTGTCTTCCGTCTTATAGACTTTATAGAGGCAAGTTGACAATTTTTTATATTTTTTATATTTACATTCTTTGTTATACGAGTACAAAGTTATTTAAAAAAAATTAAATTAAAGATTCAAAATATGTAAGTTTTAATAGAAGTTTATCAATATTTTCCAATAAATACGATTTAATTGCAACTTTAAACATCGATATGCTACTAATATTTTTCAAATCGTGTAAGTTATTGAATACATACTCAATTCTTAGTTTCGTAATTTCAAATCGACATCTGGTCTCTACCGAATTAGCGTTTTTCCATGTATTAAATATTTTTTGGTTTGTTGAAAATTCTATTGTATGATGTCCGATGTTATGTATACTCGTACATCTGAAAACATACATTACGAGTTGCATCTTGTTATGGGTGATCCTAGTAGAGATACTTTTTTTCAATAGCTTTTTTTTGACAGATCACGAGTGAGTCATGTCATGTTATTTTAGTTTAGTATTGTTTGGCAATTCATCATGGAAAGATATACGCCTAAACAAGGTTTTAAAATCGTTCAACTTTATTACGAAAATTCACGTTATGTGAGGAATGTGTTTCGCGCACTTCGTTCAACTTATTGTCAACATTATCGGTCTACTGAGCGTACTATTCGCAACACCATCACCCATCTTGAAACCCAGCATTCATTAATGGATAATATTCGACCGAAAAGACCACGTCCAGCCGCTTGTGCAAGAACTGAAGCCGCCCGACATTCCCAAGCGACATTACATCGCTCTATGGGCTCTTTAAAAGTTCCCAGAAGATCCGACGTTTTCGATCAAAATATTGTTCAGCGATGAGGCCCATTTCTGGCTCAATGGGTATGTAAACAAGCAAAAATGCCGCATTTGGGATGAAGAGCAATCAAAAGAGGTTCAAGGGCTGCCACTTCATCCAGAAAAAACAACGGTTTGGCATCATTTCTTCAAAAATGATGCCGGTGAGAACGTAACCGTCAATGGCGACCGTTATGGTGCAATGATAACCGACTATTTTATGCCTGAAATTTAAGATCGTGCTCTGCGACATTTGTTTTCAACAAGACGGCGCCACTTCCCACACATGGATTTATTGATTCGGTGAGCAGACAATTTCACGTTTTGGGCCGGTCGTTTTGCCACCAAGATCGTGTGATATCACACAGTTAGACTTTTTCCTGTGGGGATATGTAAAGTCAAAGTCAAACCCGCATCGATTCAGTCCTTAGAGCAAAACATCATCACGCGTTTCATTCGCGTGTTTTTTTTTTAAAGTAGGGAACCTTGAAATGGATTACGCGTTATATACCATAAATAGGTATTATAGATGGAAAAGCAATTCTGTACAATATAGGTGGTTTTGCGACTACGTTTAAAGCCCTGTTCTGCATCCTGTGCAATTATTTGAAGTATGCATTTCTTCTGCACCCATATCTAAGTATTAAGGTCAAATAATTCAAATTACTTTGAACAAGAGCCTGATAAAGCAACAATTTCGTTTTTGTTATTTTTAAGTTGAACAATACGAGGGTTGCTATATATATTTCTGGCCTAGGTAACACTAAGTGTTGCCTGGCGTCATCTGACAATTCCATTGAAAATGTTGAAACGTTCTCAGAACGTTTTGACGCACGACCATCATTTGTGTCGTTTACAGTGACTTGAAAAAGTCAATTTGGCTAAAAAATGGAATTAACTCGTGAACATTTTCGTGCTAACATTTTTACAACTTTCGACGTGGATTATCACGGCAACAGTGCATCGATAAACTTAAATATTTGTATGGCGATGAAGCACCATCCTATAGCTCTGTGAAAAACTGGTTTAATGAGTTCAATCGTGGCCGACGCTCGCTCAAAGACGAAGGTCGTCCAAAAACGGCCGTTGTGACAAAGAACATTGATGTCGTGCTTGAATTGATAATGAAAGATCGTCCTGTGACATACCGTGAGATAAGAGGCATCCTTGGGCATTTCTTCCACCAGCATACATTCGATATTGCATGAACACCTGGCCGTAAAATAGGTTTGTTCTCGTTGGATCCCGCACAATTTGACAATCGCTCAAAAAAAGGCTCGTGTCGATTGGTGGAAAGAAATTTTGGAAAAACACGATCGCGGTGCTTCAAAAGAGATCGTCACTGGTGACGAATCATGGATATATGTGTATGAGCCCGAAGCAAAGCAGCAATCGACCGTGTAGGTCATCGAAGACGAGCAAATTCCAACGAAAGTGGTTCGTGGAAGAAGCATTTCGAAGCAAATGGTCGCCTGTTTCTTCGCAAAACTGGTCATGGGGCGACTGATCCGCTTGAGCAACGTAGGAGGTCAATTCTGAGTGGTTCACCACAATTTGTTTGCCTGAGGTCTTCGAAGAAATTCGAAAAACGAACAAGAGAATCATTTTGTGCACCATGACAATGTGAGCTCTCACACATCGGCTTAAACCAGCGCCTTTTTGACTGGCCAAAACGTCGAATTGATGGGTCATCCGCCGTACAGCCCTGACTTGGCACCCAATGACTTCTTTTTATTCCCGCACATCAAGAAAAAATGCGTGGTCAACGTTTTTCATCGCCCGAAGCAGCTGTTGAAGCGCTGAAAAACCATGTTTTGGAGGTGTCTCAATCGGAGTGGAAGAAGTGCTTCGACAATTGGTTTGAGCGCATGCAAAAGTGTATAAATCATGCTGGAGAATACTTTGAAAAACAAAAAAACCATTTTTAACGATAAATATTCGCATTTTCATTATTAGACCAGAAATATGTATAGCACCCTATGTCGGAGCAGATCGCCACAATTTATTTTATGTTAGAATTAAGAGTTGTTAAATGTATTAGGTAGTAATTGATCGGCAATAAAGACATTTCGTGGTCTTAATTGAAATAAAGTCTTTTTGTTTTTCTGCGCAAACATTTTGGCGACCGTGACAGGACGGTCAGTTTTTAAAGTTGTTCTATCGCGTAATAAATTAATATTACAAATCGTGCAAAACTAAGTGGTTCATAAAAAAACATTTTTCGTGGTACACAATTGATTGCAGTTGTCGTCGTTGGATAAATTTGCATACAAATTTATCAAAAACTATCGGTGTTTCAATTGTGTTGTGTTTTCGGTGCTTGTGCTACAGTTTTATTGGACAACGACTTTAATTGCTGCCGTCGTAATTTTAGAATTTCGAAAAGGAATAATCAGACATTTCTCGTGATTCCTTTAGCAGAAGTAAAGTGATTTGGTTTCTCGAATTCTTGTGTTTCTCAATTTTATTTTGTTACCAATCCAAATAACATTTTTTGTTGGACATTTTGCTGTACAAAACTTAACCTAAAAGATTTTGAATTGTGTCATACACACATACATTATTTTGTGTCGATACCGCTGCTGGAAAAATATTAAATTAATCGGACATTTTGTTGGAAGTTGCGCGTTATATACAAACTTTGCCGCGTTCGAAAAAATAAAGTACGTTATTTGTTGCTCTTTGTCTGGAGATTTGTGCTCTCTAATTTTGTGAAAATGAGCAAAGACGGTAACGAAGACATCTCAGAAGAAATGAATGCTAGTGGCTTGGAGTTATCTTCCCTTAAGCAACAACGTAGTTCTATGAAAAGAAATATTTCCAATATTCAAAAGAAAGTGGAAAAAGATAGCGGAAAAGTCGACTCAACAATTTTAGAATGCCGACTACAAATTTTGGAATCGTACTTCAAGCAATTATGTCATATACAAGGACAAATTGAAAATGTACAACCAAGTGATAGTGATTTAGAAGAAACATTTATCACAGCGAAATCAAAAATTTTAGGCTTTCTTAATAAAACTCGTTGCTCGGTGGCTATGGAAAGCAGTTTTATGAATGTTTCTACAGCTGGTGCTCCCAATCATTCTCGTTTGCCCACATTAAAGTTACCCAGGTTCGATGGTAAATATGGCGATTATAAACGGTTCATCACCACTTTCAACAATATGGTCAACGACAATCAAATGATAACACCTGTTGACAAATTCAATTATTTACTCAATTGTCTGTCTGCACCTGCCTTAGCCGTTGTGGAACCCTTTCAAGTGTCGGATGAAAATTATGTCAAGGCGTTAAAGCGGCTCGAGGACAGGTATGATAACAAGGTGCTAATATTCTTGGAACATATCAACACTTTATTCAATGTGTCGAGTATGTCTGTCGCTTCTTGCTCATAATTTTCTTCGCTTTTAGTTTCGGAACGTTTTAATTTTGTAAAACGTAATGGACACTGTATCAACTGCCTACGAAAAGGTCATCTCGTTTCGAAGTGTCCATCAAAATCTCGATGTAGAGTTTGTGACGCGCCTCATCATACAATTCTACATATTTTTAGTGGCCCTGAACAAAGTGGCCCATCAACATCGAATTCTACAACAGTTCCACCAATGCATACATCAGTGAACAATAACAATCCTGTGGCTTTAGTAGCTCGCTCATTCAAGAGAGCTATAATTCCAACTGCTGTGGTTCTAATCAAAGATTTTTGTGGCACATTTCAACCGGTAAGAGCTCTTCTGGACTCCTGTTCCGAAATTAATTTTATTTCAGAAGAAACTGCGAAGAGGCTCAAGCTTAATTTCCGGCCACATTCTCAGGAAGTTTCTGGGATCGGTGACGTTCGCACAAAAATAAAGTTCTCTGTCGAAGCCACAATACAGTCAAGAATTAGTTCGTTCCAGTGGTCCTCCAGTTTCGCAGTCACTAGGTCTATCTCTGCACAACATCCAGGTGAGCATATCCAAATCGCTCACTGGCAAATCCCTCAATCGATTGAACTAGCTGATCCATTCTTCTATAAGCCACAACGTATAGATATTCTTCTAAGTACAGAAGTATTTTTCGATTTGTTGCTCGACGGTCGAATTTCACTGGGAAATGGTATGCCGTGCCTGACCAACACCGTTTTCCGCTGGATCGTTGGAGGTGCAGCAAATACAGCACGTCGTAATTCGTCGCTGACGTGCAATCTTGCCATTGGCACGTCCGAGACCGATTTTGATAAAACCTTAAAATTGTTTTGGGAAATAGAAGAATATGTTTCAACACCCAATAATTATTCGGAAGAAGAGCAATCCTGCGAAAAACATTTCGTCGAAAATGTTCGTTTTAATTCTAATGGGCGAATTCAAGTTAGATTGCCGTTTAAAAAATCGCCAGAGTGTCTCGGTCAATCTTTTGAACTGGCTCGAAGACGTTTTATGTCACTCGAACGCCGCCTGCAACGTGACCCTACCTTGAAATCAATGTATATAGATTTCATGAACGAATATTTGTCTCTCGGTCATATGTCACTTCATACGTCGTCCTTAGATAAATCAAATTACGTAACCCCGCACCACGGTGTCCTAAAGCCTCAAAGTTCGACAACAAAACTTCGCGTGGTGTTTGACGCCTCGGCTCAAACTTCGTCGAATCAGTCGTTGAATGATATACTCATGGTCGGACCTACAATATACTCATGGTCGGACCTACAACGCTTTTTTCATTTCGCTTGAACAAATATGCCCTCACAGCTGATAAATGTATCGACAGTTTCTCGTTGACGAAAGAGATAGAAGATACCAGCTGATTCTGTGGAGGTCCAGTAACCAAGACGTCTTAAAGGTATATTAATTAAATACTGTAACATATGGTCATTCTGCCGCTCCGTTTTTGACGATTCGTAGTTTGTTTTTCATTGCAGACAAATATGTATCAACATTTCCTCGTGGCTCAGAAGTACTTCGAAATGATCTGTATGTTGATGACGTTCTCACTGGTGCAAACGATCTCGAATCCCTGAATCTGATAAAGAAGGAATTGATGCACATTTTGAGCTTGCATGGCCTTGAGCTCGCTAAGTGGAATAGCAATGATTATACTATTTTTTTAAGATCTGATGAAGAAATTGCAATCAAAACTTTGAACGATGACGTAGCAAAAACTTTGGGTATGTCTTGGAAACCACATCAAGATGTATTTACATATCGTTTCGAGTTGCCCGACGTCGCAAGTCCTACAAAAAGATCAGTTTGTCGCTTGTTTCCAAAATCTACGATTTGCTTGGTATTTTGAGCCCGATTGTCATTCCATGCAAAATATTTCTGCAAGAAATATGGATGCAAAATATTGGATGGGATGATCTTCTGAATGATCATCTCAAGACGCTTTGGATGCAAATAAAACAAGATTTGTCAAACATTCACAAAATAGAAGTTCCTCGATTCGTTCGTACATCTCCTGAAACATTGGGAGAAATTCATGGCTTCGCAGATGCCTCTCAACGAGCATATGGTTGTTGCCTTTATTATCGTGTAATGGTCCAAGGCACTTACAAATCAACATTGCTCATCGCTAAATCGAAAGTTGCTCCTACCAAAGCACAATCGTTACCTCGTCTCGAATTATGTGCCGCCGTTTTACTCAGCAGAACGTGGCTCAAAATCCAATCAAAAATAGAAAAATTCGTTTCATCCATTTACTTTTGGTCAGATTCAAAAATCGTGTTGCAGTGGCTGAAACTACATTCTTCGACTTTAAACTGCTTCGTCGCGAATCGTGTCTCAGAACTTCAAGAACAAAGCAGAAACGTTATTTGGAGACACATACCCTCAAAAAGTAATCCGGCCGACATTGTATCTCGAGGTTGCAGCGCTGAAGACTTGCCAGAGACAATTTGGTTTTTTGGTCCAAGTTTCCTTCAAGACGATGCTTCAAATTGGCCTGGAACAGACGAGGAGTTCAACATTGAAATCTTGGAACGCCGAAAAGCTGCTGCGTTTAAGTGCACACCTGCTCAATCCACCATAATTGACAAAATTATCGATAAGCATTCATCTTATAATAAAATTATTCGAATAATCGCTTATATTTTTCGTATTATTAACAGATGCCCAGGTGACCGGACATGTAAAAATTACCCACATACGCCCAGTTGAGTCACAAAATGTTTTCTGGAGAATCGTCTCCCATATCCAGCACGCTACCTTTGCGGCCGACATGCATGCTTTGTCCAATGGCAACTCCGTCCAGCCGTCGCTTCAAAACCTGACGCCGTTTTTACAAGAATTAAGCATTCGCAACAGCACGATACAAATAATGCGAGTTGCTGGCCGTTTGTCCAATGCACCTATTCCCTATGACGCTCGTTTTCCTGCATTGTTGCCTAAAGAGCATCGTTTCGTCTATCTGTACATCGAACATTTACATCGCATGCATTTACCTGCCGGTCCGAAGGTATTGTTGGGCATACTTCGCCAAAATATTTGGATTATTAACGCCAGAGACGTGGTTCGTTCGTTCGTGGCTGTGTTCATTGTTTCCACTACAAGCCAAAATTGATGCATCAAATTATGGGAAACTTACCAGCTGATCGTCTTCGAGCTCAACGACCATTTTTAGTTACTGGCGTCGACTTTTGTGGCCCATTTCTGACGTCATATCGTATTCGAGGAAAGTTACCTTATAAAACGTATATTGCCGTTTTCGTATGTTTTGCCTCCAAGGCAATTCATTTGGAGCTTGTTTCGGACCTTTCGGCAAACAATTTTATTTTGTGTCTCAAACGATTTGTTGGAAGACGAGGTATACCTCAGCGGTTGTATTGCGACAACGCTACAAATTTTGTGGGAGCTCACAATAAGTTTCGAGAACTCAAAGAAACATTTTTTCGCAGCGACGTCGTCTGCGAAATGAAATCTGTGTCTTCCCAGTTGGGATTCGAATTTTGTTTTATACCTCCTCGTGCCCCACACTTCGGTGGATTGTGGGAGGCAGCCGTCAAATCTACCAAAACGTTGCTCATTAAAAATATCGGACAATCGTATCTCACGTTCGAGGAACTGCAGACTCTTATTGTCGAAATCGAATCTATATTGAATTCTCGGCCAATCGCTCCGATTTCCGATGACCCTAATGATGGAGAAGCACTCACCCCTGGTCATCTCTTAATTGGCTCTTCATTAATTTCAGTTCCAGACCAGTACTTCGATACAGCAAAGCCATCCGCTTTAACCCGATGGCAACGAATTTCTTATTTAAAACAGCAATTTTGGCAAATGTGGTCTCGTGATTATTTATTGTCTCTCCAACAACGATCAAAGTGGCTCAATCAACAATCCAACATCAAACAAGGTCAATTAGTCATCGTTCATGAAGACAACACGCCTCCCCAACAGTGGCTTTTGGCACGAGTAACAAAAACCATAGCTGGTCTTGATGGAAAAGTTCGAGTGGTAGAACTTAAATCAAAAAATGGTACATATCGTCGTCCTATCCATAAAGTGGCTCCTTTACCTTCCCATGATGATGTTTGAAAACGGGTCTTTCAATGTAGGGAGAATGTCGGAGCAGATCGCCACAATTTATTTTATGTTAGAATTAAGAGTTGTTAAATGTATTAGTTAGTAATTGATCGGCAATAAAGACATTTCGTGGTCTTAATTGAAATAAAGTCTTTTTGTTTTTCTGCGCAAATACCCTACTTCGGAAATCTCCCTACCATCGACATTTATCATAAATGTGTTCACCTACAGTCTTCATTGGGCAATCGCCGAGGAAACATCGCTTACGCTCTCTCGTTTTCTCATCGAATCAAAGGCTTCTTTTGTTTTATTCGCTAGTGTCTCTTAGTCCCTTTTTTCGATTAAATTCGCTGTAATTTTTTGGTGCACGTGTATTTTCTAAAATTATCTGAATAGTTTAACACACTCAAGATGAACGGGGTTCACCCCCCGAATTATAATCAATACAGTATTCTATCACTTGACTCTCCCAACGACAGAAAAAGAAAGAAAACCAATTACAAACGTTCTCAATATAACCTTTAAGAAAACCCGTCACTTCCATCGGAAGTTCATAATTATGATCATACGTCAATATATCTAGTCGCATCAGCACTTACTTATGAAAAATCAATTGAAACTAAAGCCCTAGGATCATATAATATATTTCCAATTGGAAAAGGTCTTGATCATATCTCGGAGAACTACAGCGAGATAACAGAAATCAAAAGCGGAGATCTTTTAATAAAAGCAAACAATTTGAAAGCTGCTGAAAAGTTTATTTGTGCTAAATACACGTTGATAAGAGGATTATTAGAGATATCTACTCATTTCTCACAAAATGTAGAATACTAGTTAGGGTCGATGGGTACCTTTCCGAATCGCTATCTCTAAATAATGGTATACCATAGGGCTCCCCACTCTCTGTTATTCTTTACAACATATACTCAAATACACTTGCCAGGGCTATAGATCACCCCCTTTTTTCTGTTTTCTCTGGGGTTCCAGAGGAAGTTCAGTTCAGTTTGGATGATTTTGGCTGAAGAATTCAGGACTGGTCAAGACCCTCAGGTGCAATCATCTCTGCCGACAAGACGGAGATCCTTCACGTTTGCAGGTGGGATGTCGAGATGAATCTATTCTGTTAAACGGCTTAACTATACGCATAGCTTCCAAAATGAGGATTTTGGGCATTAACTTCTCAAAAAACCTTTTATGAAACGAACACATTAAATATCTGGTATCTAGGCTAGGAAAGAAAGATCAATAATTTATTGCGGCTTAAATGTTCCAGGAGGAAAGCGCCACATTTTAGAATTTGCTAATTCCTGGTGTCAGCATACTATCTCACGGTATCACGATTTATGGGTGGACGTCGAGATCTAACTAAAGTAGATATAACCATGAGAAAATGTTTCCGTACAGCTACTGGTCTGTTACGTGCTACTCCGAACGAGTCCCTTTTAATTGACTTGAAATCCGTCGTTCCTCCTTTTTTGGACTCCTATATTTTCATTGATGACAGTCTTAGTTTTCATGGTAAGGACATCACAAGTCCACTCGTCTTCAAGTCTCTCTTGACTGATAGGATTTTATCTTACGGGCCACAGACGACCTTGTACACGGATGGCTCGTTTGATGGTATCAACACCTCCTTTTCCGTTTTGAAAGAAGTCACATAAAGTCAGCACGACATCGTAAGCTAGAGCCGGCTTCCAGATCGAACGGGCATCATCTCAGCTGAGTTGGCCGTTGTCATATCAGCTATGACATTTGCGTCAGCCCAGCGGGGAAGAACGCTTATCTGTTCTGACAGCCTTAGTATTGTCAGAGCCACGGAAGAACCGTAAAGGGTTGTACAATTACGTACTATCCTAAGAGGGCCAAGCTTTCGTTACCATTCTTTGGATCGCTTCACATATAGGCATAAAAGTCAATGATCGTGCAGACAAAATCGCTAGACGTGCTCTTAACCTATTCCACATGCCAAACTACAATGCACAGTTGAGCAGAACGGACTGTATCTTCTTGGTCCGGCTAAGGGTGAACAAGGCCATATTTAACACCAGACATTATTAAGACCACACTAGCCAAAGCAGATGTGTATTCTGTTCGGAACTTCTTTCAGTCAGTCATATTTTATCTGAGTGTCCTTTATCAAGAATTGATGAACCCTTAGGAAAAATACTTGACTGTTCTAGGGAGGACATGCTTCCCAAAAGACGTTGCTCGCTTAGCATTCATGGAACACTTGATACTAGATCAACATTTATAAGTATAATAATTTAACTTTATTTACTAAAACTCTTCATTTTCCATCTTCAGATTTTCTTTTACTCTTAATTATATAGCATGTAAATAATATCCAGCTTCTTTCTTTTCCACTTCACTTTCTAATAACAGTATCTTATTTTAGTATCTGAATTAAAAAACCTACAGGCGCAAATGGTCTAGTTACCTGGAGACTTTGAAACCAATTTTGTAAATTAATTTTATAAAATATATCGTAAATAAATAACTGTGTTCATAAATGTGGCTTAAAACGTATCACCTTAACTCTAACAAATTCGGAAATTAGAAAAGCATCTCGTTCCATGTAAGCCTTAGCAACTGTCTCATGTTTTTAAGGGTAAATGAGACAAATGTCATCCGCATAAACAAAAAGTTTCCCAGATAAATCAAGATTTGTAATATCATTGAAATACATTTTAAAAAACAATGGCCCGAGTACACCCCCTTGTGTCACCCCGTACTCCACCGGTCCGTGGACTAATCTGTAGGTCAATTTGAACATATAGCCTGCGATTATTCAAGTACCTTGTAATAAGCTCTAAGGTTTCTCCACATATACCATAGTATTTCAATTTCTCTAATAAAATTGAGTGATCCACAAGATCAAAAGCCTTCGAGATGTTAACAATTCCGGCGACTCCTTTATTTCCATCATCCAAACCTTTACAAATATTATTAACTACATTAACAGCTTCCTCCGTACCACAGCCTTTCATACTGAAATTTACTCAACATGTTATTGTTCTCAGGATTTGAAAACCTGAGTATGCAGTAATCTTTCAAAAATATTGTTGAATACTGGCAAAACCGCAATAGGCCGGTATTTCCTTGCAGTGGAAGCATGTGGTTCCTTCGGAATCGGCATAACTTTATGGATCTTTAAAATACCGGTATAAGTTCTATTAATTAACATATTATTGAATGTATCTACCAAAAATAGATATAGTATCATAGATATAGTATCGTGGCCTGAACTCTAGTTTGTCGACAATTTCGAAATAATGTCTTGCATTTCAGCCTGTGTTGTGAAATTCAGGTGAAGCCTACTTTCATGATTGGAAAGGATCCTTAAGGAATTACAATAGTTATTAGGAAAATGGACAATTTCAGATCGGCTACTTATTTAAAAAAATAAGTATGCAGATAACTCGCAACCACACCTTTATCATGAATTAAATTTCCAGTGCCATCCTTTATATTGACTCATCTCTTTGTAGTTCTACCAAGATGTTCGTTAATAACTTTCAACATTTAGTAGGTTCATGAGTCCCTACATGCATTCCTGACCACTTTACTAATTGTCTTTCACCGCCTCTCTATCTCATAATTCCCCAGGCGACGCGCCTTTAATAAAGATTCCTTCAAATCAATCAACTTTTTTAAGTTAAAATTTATTCAAGGCATGATTTCATTTTTAATTGTATGTTTCCGTCGGCTTTACCGCGTGGATTCTTAAATGCCATCATTCGAGAAGATATGTCAATTGAAGGATCACAGTCAAAGTTGGTATTATCCTTTGCAGATACCCAACCAAATACTGCTGATTACAGTATGTATCCGTCTTACATAAAACCTAGTTGCTCCTAACAGGAATGTGAACACTACACTGAATAAGTTTATGATTGATAACTCCCATTCCACAGACTCCACGCTAATATTGTCATCAATATTACTGTACACATGACCGATACATGTCCTACTTGTTGGACGAGTAATCCATGAATGACAGTTTCTACAATCATATAAGTAATTAGCCAATATATTTAACAGATAATATGAAAAATTAATATGTATAATATCAATGTTAGAATCACCAACCACAACGCAAGGATGGCGACCATGGTAATTTATCAGACTATCCAATAATGATAAAAAGGTATTCTCTTTGCATTTCTGCGATCTATAAAATGATACTACTCTAAGAGGTTTACTAGTCCAACTTACATTTCCCAATGTCAAAATAATGGAATCAATATAATTCTTACTCTTGCATAAATTAATGTTGACTTATTAAATTATAATTTTTAAATGATTTAAAATTATGGAAATATTGGTTATTATTTATACGATTAAAAGGTTTGAAAATTAATATATACTCGTATACGAAAAATAAAAAAAAAACAATACGCGAGTACTTGGTTAAAGATGGCGGCAAGTATGCATCATCTTTATCTTCACCAACCACTGTTCCAGGATCTGCTCTGCCTCAACAGTTATCTACGGTATCAACAAACCACTTTCCGGATTTGGAAATAGAAATGATGGCAATACTGCAAGAGGATTCTTCAAAGATTATGAAACAACTTCGAAAATAACGGGCATTAATATTGAATTACTGAGAAAGATCAACATAATTTTAATGGCAATAAATAGTAAACATAAAGTAAACGCTGAAAAATTTGGCAAATTCTGTGCTGAAATTATAGAACTGTGCTGAAATTTTTGAATTATATCCCTGGAAACAGCTAACACCAACCGTACATAAAGTATTTCGGCATCCTACTGTTTCATTCACGAAAGTGTTCAAGACAATCTCAAATGAAGATATTTTTAACTACTCCTTTCTTTCGATCCTGTGTTGTCGACAATGAGGCAATCATGGATATGCTGCAGAACTTTGACAATCCGGAAGAATTTAAGGATTTGCTTTACCTTCTAGATTGAATTGCCGTTGAATAGAAATACTTAGTAACAATAGTGAAATTTGTAACAATTATCTTCTAAAAAGCAAAAAAAATGTTGTCCAAAGTAATTCACACTCACTAAATGCATAAATTCCTGTTAGGTGGAAAAAATGGGATTTTCCATAAAGCAAAAAATCCTTACGTAATAAAATTTTTAATAATGAATATATAGCAATAATACAGTAGAAAAACACGAAATATATAAAAAAAATATATATTTCTTAAAGACAATCCCACATTCCCTAAAAATATTTAAAAAATCCCAAAATTGGAATTTTATCAGTTTTCGTGCTATATTTTCCACATTATTGGCGAAAAAGTGGAATCCTTTTGCAGTTTGATTTACAACACTTATGACCATCTATGAATGCTATACAATTTGTGATCCCAGCTTTGCGATTGGATATTACATAACAAATGCGGTATCTCAGATGGCAATAGCACCAACAACAAAAACAATTTTGAACTTTTTTTTTAATATCTTCTCCAAGAACTTTCCTTTAAGATGAATACACTTATATAATTTATACGTTTTCTCAACAACTTTTTGCAATAACTCCAAAATAAGACAAGTTCTTCTTACGCAAAAAAATCGGCATTTTTCAAATATTTAACTTTAAATGTTTATAACTTTACTTGAAAAGTATATCTTAGCAATTTTTATTTCTTTTAAAAAGCAATTTTTGTTGTTTATAAAAGGTTGTTGTTGTAACAACAATATATTTTGTTTTGAAGCCCTTTTCGTCTGTAGGGGACCTGCTTCGATATCCAGGTGGAGGAAACGGACCATTTGAACTAGATGCGCCCACAGAAGAAGAGGTGTAGCTCGTCATGAGGTCCCTGATGGCAGGCGGGACAAACGTCCGGAATGTTAGCATCGAATTCCTGCCCAATACGATTGAACGCGGCTGCACGATCCAGGTCTAATCTGAGCCAGCACCACGCTCGACTGCCGAGGTAGCATCTTCTCTTCAGGTGAAATCTCCGGGGGATGTTCTCCTAGCACTACATTTACTGCTGCGACTTCGCTATAATTAAGATGATCTAAAGGGCCTCTCTTGTACCGCAGGACCTTTCCCTCTAGATATTGAAGATCGTACATGATCAACCTGGGCGGAGACATCCTGCCATGAGATGGCGGTTAGGATGACTACTGCGAATACACCCAAGGTTATTGTGAGCACAACAAGAAATTGTGTCTGTGCACGGTAAAGACCTTCGTCTCCTCATGAAGATGGTTCTCAAAGAAGTTGATGTTCTGAGGGCGGTATTCTCGCAAGTCTGAAGTTTCTTTCGCTACAGTGGTGCAGGCGTTTTAGAGAGGTAGAGGTTAAACAGAGCAGTAGTTATCACTCCACCCTGGGGAACTCCTTGTTTAACGCTACGGGGCTTCGAATTCCTGTCTATAAATTCTAAGTATGACTGGCGCCCATACATATATAAGTAGTTTACGGCCCAACATTTCAAACTGGGCGAAAGGGACGTTTTACAATGTCCTCATACAGAGTAGCATGATTGACCGTGTAGCATATACTACTTCTTTATCAAATTTAACTTCTTAAAAAGTAAACAAAATCCATCAATGTTTTATTGAAACTTAAAAATTGAATTGTCAAAAATGAAAAAATTATTTTTTAGATTTTATAAGTGAATTAAAGACGGCAGACGTTTTTGCATTTTATTTCCCTTATTATTTTTTGACCCTTGACTTTTACACGCGTTTTTAAATCGTCTTTAACCCTCCGACGATTGAGTCAGTCGTTGCCCTTATACGAAGTACAAGGTCCACAGGGACCTATTTCTATTTGTATGGAATTTTATATGAAAACGCATTTTTTTACATTTTTTTTTTGTTTTAATTTATTATTAATTACTAATTATACGTGTATAACTAATGTTAGAAATTTTCTTTTTATATATAACATTATTAATTTTTTATGAGTTTTATATGGAAAAGCCTTAAAAACTATTGTTGTGTAGATTGTCCCTCGTCCAACATATTTTCTATGCAGGTGTAGCATCGATGCATAAGTGTTGAATGCTCTGCACAAACTGGATAGTTACAGGAATGGCAATAGGCCCTTGTTTTCCGCTGCCGTCCGTACTCAGAACGGCATATGCGACATGACGGTCTGTTCGTTCTATACGCAAACGACGGTGCAGCTCCTTCTGCCGGTCTTGATAATAGCTAAAAAGAACAAAATTATGTAGTTATTCTGCTTTTGAACATTAGAATGGTTTTTTCTTACCTTTACATTAAATGCTTCCATTGCGTTCCGAATCCTTGGATATGCGGTTGTTCAGCGCTCGTTCCTCTATGTTTGGTAGTGCCAATGGTTTTGTCAGCATCAGTAGGAATGACCGTCGTCTGTCACTTCTTTTTATTGGCTTCATCTCGTTGTATGAAATAAATGTAGCTAATGCAGTAATGTCCACCATATTAAAAAACATGGCCAATGGCCAGCGGTTTGTTGAGCGCTTGCATGTATGTATATGTGCCAAGCATCTGGGCCATTGTATCAACGCGCGATTTGTTGGCTTGAATCCAGAATAGCAAACGGCTTTTTCTTTTCAGTTTGCATGTCCACACAGCAAGTATAATGTTGTGTCGACAGCAAAAGTACCGCTTTGTTCTTCTTGGGCACATATGAACATAGTGCTATATCGCCTTCGTTGAAGCCGAACAATGTGCTGTTGACAGGAAACGTATGATTTTTTTGGAATTCCCGAGGCACACATGTCTTATTCGAGCGCACTGTTCCAACATATGCGGTTTTCTTCCTGATCAAAGTACGCGCCAAATCCAAAGTTGTAAAAAAATTTGTCGGCATAAAATGTGCGGCCTGTATTCAATTATCTCTCCGAAAGTTGAAGTACAACATTCTGCCCTTGATTCACCTTTCGTGCCTAGTCAGGCAATTTCCCAAAGTAAATCATTCCTTTGACAGGATAAAATGATTTTGAGTCGCACAACCACCATATCTTTATACCGTACTTGGCAGGCTTCGATGGAATGTATTGTGTGCAGCGGGTGCGGCTTCTGTATGGGAATAACTGCTCATCAACGGTCACTGCATCATGCAGAGTGTAAGCTGCTGCCAAGTTAGACTGCAACATTTGCCAAATATCATCAATAGCCGCAGTTTTGCTGTTGATTAATCGCTGCTGTCGCGTATTTCCATTGTCGAATCTAAGGCATTGTTTTATGCACTTCATATGATCTAATGATAATAATGCAACTTTATATTGGACAGCGCGTTTGGATCCATAACTCTTCAAGAGGTTCACAATTCGATTTAGTGAGTCAGTCCAGCATACAAAATAACAGCCAAAAAAGCATCGAACTCTTTCAAAGTGATTGGTTTCCATTCCTTTGTGTTAGTTGGATTTGCCAAATTCCATGCAGCGTTCTCTTCCCTGCCTTCCGATTTGATTCGCGTATTATGATGTACGTCATGTCTTCGGTGATGAGCGAGCGGAATATGGTAAAGGGATCATATGTGGCTCCTACTGGTCCCGGATTCCTCCTTGTGTAGTCGACCACGTTATAAGCACGAGTACGGGAAGTCGGTGGTGCATTTTTAGACCATTTGGTGCCATCTTTGAAATGAAGTAATTGTCAATTGTTTGCTGAGCATCAGTTTCTTCCTCTTCATCATCGTCATCACTAATATCATCATTGATGTCTATATGTGGTTCAGTTTCCGCATCCGAATCATCAACATGAAAATTTGCTCGATATGTGAAATCGTCATCATCCGCACCTTCAAGACCAAATGCAGGAATAGCACCTTCATCACTCATCTCCGCACTCATGAAGTCTGCAAATCTATCATCTACTCCACGTCTTTCATCCTCACTCATTTTCTGGTAGCGTGTACTACGACGTACCACAATTTTAGCAATGTCTAAATTTTCCTCTGCCATTGTATTGTACTTCTATTTCTCTTTATAAAATTCAAAATAAAATTTCGCACTCGATGTTCACTGTCTCAACTTTCACTGATTTGGTTTACGAAACTACAGCCGCTTTTATACCCTTTTCTACGTCTACCTGACTTCTAGCTTGTACATCTGCGTCTATGTGAGAGTAAGAATAGGTAAGAGTATGCGCGTAAAAAGTAAGGGTAAATTCAAACCACTCAAAAGGAACGGTAACAAAAATTCAAAAAGGGACGGAAAGTTTATTATGTTTCTAGGAAAGGCACAATATATTCGACCTCAAAATAGTTTCATTGATTACAGCCTTAACAGCATCTGGCCGTCCAAAATATCCGTGTTTTTGTGCGATTGGGATTCACGATACGGAGAAGGTATTAAAGGAAGAAACCAGTACAAACAGCATAACTGCAATAGTCGCATTGGACGGAAATGGCCTAAAGACAAATATTGTTGCCGTTGCTCCACATTAAACTTGGCATTGCTAACAAATTTTTTTAAATGTGTCGCAAAAAGATCAGCAGTATTCAACCGCTTAAAAGATATTTTCCCAAGACTAATTAACGCCAAAAAGGAAGGGGTTGTTAATGGTCCCGACATACGGAAACTAATGAGTCGTCAAGATTTTGACCAAGTTCTGACATAACGAGAATTAAATGCATGGCTCGCATTGAAAGCAGTCATTAAAGGACTTTTGGGTAAAGAAAGCATAGCCAACTACAGGCAATCTGTTGCAAACATGTTGGCAGCTTTCGATAAAATTGGGGTACAAAATTCATCTCTTGCATCAGCATCTTGATCAACTCGCTCAACAGTTGCCAACTGAATCTGATGAGCAAGGCGAACGTTATCACCAAACTGACCTTCCATTTGAAATAAGGTAACTATAGTAGGGTGTGCATATTTTGAATTCCAAGATTTTTCTAATATCTTTGGCAGAGTGAACAATTTAAACATGTTAACGATTGAAAACTATTTTCGTTTCAGGCCAAATCATTAATTTAATTTATTTTTTTTTTTACTTAAAACTTTTCATAACTAACATTTAAAACTTTTCATAACTAACATTTCAAAATTATATTTTTTTTACATATTTTTATAATTTCTTTTTCAATGTTTCTTCAAAACCAACACTGAACAAAATTGATACATAAAAAATGAGAAGTTAATTAATATTAAGCTGGAAAACGCAAGTTTTGTATTATGATAGTTTTATTTTCAAATAAAATTTATTGAAAAAACTGAGAAGCATATTATAGATCAAACAGAAAGCAAAAAAGACTTAGTTTTGTTGAAAATATTTTCAAATAGCAGGAAAAAAAATAATTTTTCCAACATTACAACTTCATAAGCACCACAAAAATTTTCTAAATCAATTTTTTAAAAAATGTTAATTGTTGGACAGGTCTCTAGCAATAATTTGGCTTTTACAAATTGAAAAAATATCAATTAGTCGGCGAGTTTTAGCGAAAAAACCATATGAACAATATGCTGATAATGAATGAATTCGGCATTTGACTGCAAAGTTCGAAGATCGATTAAAAAAAATGTGAACTAACATAAACAAACGCCGCGATACAGGTCTTCTAATTTAGCCTATATTTTCACCCCTCACTCTCAGAATCGACCTGACTTTTGCTAACCTGAATTTGTTCCACAGTGTTATCGGAGCAGATTTTCTTCAACACTATGGCCTACTGGTACTAGATATGAAAAAGACACAATTAAAAGATAACAAAACCGGTTTACAAACATCATTTGCAATAAAAAATGCCGATAGACGAAATAAAAACTCGTTTCCCGGATATAACGAATCCGTCTCGTATCTTCGTCAAACGAAAACACAATGTGCAACACGTCATTGAAACAACTGGACAACCTGTCTCATCCAAAGCTCGTCGGCTTTCACCGGATAATTGGATGTAGCAAAACGCGAATTTGAGTTAATGCTGCAATATAAATTATGCCGCCCATCGAAAAGTAATTGGTCTATCCTTTACACATGGCACCGAAAAAGAATGGTCAATTGAGACCATGTGGGGATTAACGGCGATTGAATGCCATCACCATACCCGATAGATATGCTTTGCCGCATATCCACGATTTTTAATTTGGATTAAGTGGTAAGAACATATTTGCTACCATAGACCTCGTTGGAGCATACAATCAGATTCCTGTGGCACCTAAAGGCGTACCAAAAACCGCCGTTATAACGCCATTTGAACTTTTTGAATTAAAATACATGACCTTTGGTTTATGCAATGCTGTTCAAACGTTTCAGGGGGTTATCCATGAAGTTATTCGCGGACTCCATTTCTGCTACGCGTATTTGGATGATGTGTCCTGTCGTTGGACTTGCTCTGGTTAAGGCCGCCACTTATACTTGATGACGTGGTGGTGCCTCTTCGACTCGGAGAGCGTGGATACGACGCAATACTGTCCTTTTCGCCTTGTTACTCTCTGGTTGCTCAATAAAAAGCCGATTAATATAATTTGCGCCATATTTCGGATCTGTCACTGTTCTGTCACCGAACGTGACGGCTGTCCGAACATCCTTTCATCCAGGGTTAGCGAGCGATTTGGCAGTTGTCCACAACTTAATTCATTTTAATTTAAGTTGCACTGCTTTAAGTGATCTAGCCATTTGTTCCGCTTATATTCGTTGACGAACCTACTGATTTCAGAGTAAAGATCCCTAATTCAAGGGTCATTAGGATTGGAGCATTGAATGTCATCAAGGCCATATGCGAGTCCCACTGCCTCTGCTGTACTCGACCAGCAGGGTTATGGCGAGCTACTGCTGCGTTGATGATGGCCAGAAACTTTTTCTCGGCTACCCGAACACTGCACGGAATGAGTAGATTATTTAAGCTGCGGTTGGTGGCTTCTATGAAGGCATACCAATCAGCCTTTTTTGATTGAGATACGTACGGCGTTCAGAGATTATATAATGGAGAAATTTATGGTCCGATCCTAACGAGATGACGGGTTGGCAGATGACTTCGTTGATCAGCCAGGCGATGCCATAGTTATGTCTGCAAGCTACGGCAATCGGCCATAATCCGTGTGGGGGCGTTTAGAGAATGCCACAGTTCTCCTTGAACCAAGCGGTTATTGTCTTGTTGCAGATTGCTAATGTCAGGCAAATAAAGCGGGGCACAACAAATGGCTAGACCACTTAAAGCAGTGCAACTTGAGTTCCGGAATTGGTAAGTTGTGGACAAAGGTCAAATCACTCTCTAACCCTGTAAGGAAGGATGATCGATCAGCTGTCACGTTCGGTGATGGAACAGTGACAGATCCGAAGCGGTGCGCGTGTTATTTTAACCGGGTTTTTATTGAGCACCCAGAGAGTGATAAGGCGAAAAGGAGAGTATTGCGTCGTATCCGCGCTCTCCGAGTCGAAGAGGCACCACCACAATTTACCGTTGGCGAAGTTGCCCATGTCATCCGCAGCGCAAAGTCTTCAAAGGCGCTGGGTCCGGAAGGAATCTCAATGCTTATGTTAAAGCACTTGGATACCCCGTGAGTAGAGTACATGACCAAAGTGCTCAATCTGTCGCTAGCCACTCACAAAGTTCCCGATGCCTGGAAAATGGGCAGAGTGGTCCCGCTACTGAAGCCAGGCAAAGACGCAAGTAAAGGAGATTCGTACAGGCAAGCAGCACAGCACAACAACTGCTTTACACGCCATCATCACACGTATAAGTCGCGGCCTTGACCAGAACAAGCCTAACGACAGGACGGTCCTCGTGGCTCTTGACCTTACAAAAGACTTCGACACGGTCAATCATGCCACTCCAGTTTGAAACGTTAGATCGTAAACTATATGTGTGGGCGCCAGTCATATGTAGAATTTAGAGACAGAAAGTCGAAGCCCCGTAGAGTTAAACAAGGAGTTCCCTAGGGTGGAGTTTTATCGCCGGCTCTGTTTAACCTCTACCTCTCTAAAATTCCTGCATCAACAGACGGCGTTGAAATTGTGTCGTACGATGACGATTGCACAATTCTGGCGTCAGGACCTAAAGTGGAAGACATTTGCGAGAAAATCACCTGTTACCTCACTGACTTAGCACGTTTCTTCACTGCGAGGAATATGAAAATATCCGCCTCCAAATCATCAGCCACGCTGTTTACTGCTTGGACCGCAGATGTGCGGTTGTCACTCAATGTGAAAGTCGATGACGTCAACATCCCGACCACCAACTACCCCAAAATCCTTGGTGTCACATTGGACAGCCTTTTTAGATCCTCTGCACATGCTACAGCTATCTGCGATAAACTCAAAAGTAGGAACAAGGTCCTCAAGTCACTTGCCGGCAGTACTTGGGAAGCCGACAAAGAAACCTTGTTGACCTCTTACAAAGCGATAGGTCGGTCTGTAGCAAACTACGCAGCACCTGTATGGTCGGCGAACGTGAGTACGACGCAGTGGAAGAAAATTCAGACTTGGCAGAATGCCGCCCTTAGAACATCAACAGGGTGTCTTTTTATGTCTTCTGACGACCATCTACATGATTTCCTGTTGTCTAAGCAATACCTGCTAGGGTGTTTTCGCAGCAGTCATCCTAACCACCATCTCTTGAACAGGATGCCTCCACCCAGGCAGATTAGGTACGATCTTCATGATCTAGGGAGATAGGTCCAGCGGTATAAGAGAGAACCTTTAGATCATCGAAACTATCAGGCAGGTTTGAACAACATTCACGCCGATGATGTCGCAGCAGCAGTATCCAGCTACCGTATGAATGTAGTGCTGGAGGAACATCCCTCGAAGATTTCACCTGAGGAGAAGGTACTACCTCGGCACGCGCGTGGTTCTGGCGCAGCCTAGATCTGGATGGTGCAGCCGCCTCAATTCTTACTGGGCACGAATTGATGCTAACGTTCCGGACATCTGTCCCGCCGACCATCAGGGACCACATGTTGTACTGCACCTCTTCAATTGTCCGGCAAAGCCCACTCAGCTGACCCCCAGGTCTCTGTGGACGCATCCAGTTCAAATGGCGCGTTTCCTCCCCCTGGATATCGAAGCAGATCCCCTATAGACGAACAAGACTTCAAAATAAATATATTGTTGTTACAACAACAACCAACCGACTCGACTGTCACCCCCGTACATCCCATGTATGGGTCTCTTGAGATTGGCAGAAGTATTTATGATAGATTGGAGTTGTTAAATATTCAGAATATATTTTCTAAATTTTTTGGATTATTTATTACATATCCGTACTTGGATAAGTTTTGTCGTATCACAGACACCGACACCAAAACGAAAGAAATCTTTGAAAAAAAATTCCCCCAAGTCAACGGAAAAGACATCTTCTGATAGGACGTTATGTGCGGTTTTTATAATGGAGCAGGTAAATGTTTTGCCAACCGGAAGGACCACCGCATTAAATTTCAGCATTGATTGTGAACCATCACACACCGGTTTTTAGTTGTCCTGCTAATGTCAGTGAGGTGTTTCAGGCCGAAGATTAGGCCTGTTCGTCAAGTAATAGTAGACCGAAAAGGTCTTTTTTTTCGGCTTGCCCAAGACACCACAACTAATGAAATTGTACATTATATAAAGTCAAAGTTGGTAGGTGACCTTGACGTGAATATTTTTAAATTTAAATCATCTTCTAATCATTTATCTTTATTCAAGATAAATGTGTCAGAAAATATCTTCTCCAAGGTTGTTGGTCCTGAATTTTGGCTAGTCAAGGAGTTTGTGCAAAGAAATAACAGAAGAGGAAGATCAAATTTGACCTTGTTGCCAGCTAAGTTTCAAAACTCCCCAAAAAACTAGAAAAGGTATATAGTATAGCTTATCAAAACGTAAGAGGTTTAAATACTAAATTAAGCCGCTTATTTGTTAATAGACCTTGACTTTGATTTTGATATTGTTGATTTTCCTGAGACATGGTTAAAAAAAGATATTTTAAACTCTGAGGTTCTGTGTAATAATTACGTGATTTATAGGAAATTTATAGATAGAATTGCGAGAATCGGCGGTGTTGTCTTAATTGCGTTTTCCTGTTGTCTACCTTCTGAGCTCATTTTTTCTGATGAATTTATTAATTTGGAGTTTATTGCAGTTTGTGTTGTATTGGGAACTAAAAAACTTTTTATTACCTGTTCTTACATTCCTCCTTCGGCCGATTTTAATGTTTATTTATTTATTCTACTGCCGCTAAAAACATAACTGCCGTTGAAACAAGAATAAGTCTGATATTATCCTAACATTGGGCGACTTTAATTTGTCTTCTGTACCATGTACATGTTGCCTGATTCTGAAGCAATTTTTCCGCTAACTAGTAGCGATTGGTCCACTGGTTTTGCTAGACTATTGGCAAAAATGAATTTGTCTCAGATTAATAATATTCTCAAGCTGAATGGGAGGACTCTTAACTTGATTTT
Source organism: Hydrotaea diabolus (assembly GCA_963513945.1). Classification (NCBI taxonomy): domain Eukaryota; kingdom Metazoa; phylum Arthropoda; class Insecta; order Diptera; family Muscidae; genus Hydrotaea; species Hydrotaea diabolus. The sequence goes on from OY740718.1 coordinate 39,428,891, forward strand.
GACCAATGAAACACGTTCAATTCAAGTTAGGATAATGCATCCTATTTCTTCCTCGGAGGCCAACAACCATCCTACTACAAGTATTTCATTTTCAGTAACATTACCTCACCAATCACCATCCTTCTGGTGATTCTTTGAGATTTTGCTTGAAACGTGACTTTCTTAGACTTAATTCTCTTTTATTATATGTCGATTGGAAGGCTATCTGCAGTTATAGTACTATTGCCGAATTTGATTTTGATGTTAAGAAATTGTATGACATATTAAAAGAATTAGTATCTAAAATAGTGCCTATGGAACCCATTGTTGTAAAAAAAACTATGCCTTGGACATCTATGAAGTTATGTAGATGAACATGAAGAGTAAATCATTAAAAAGATTCAAAAGAGCAGGTCTAACTGCTGATTATGGTAGATATTCCTTGGCGAGACAACGGTACAATATCGAGTCTCGTCGATGCTACAGTACGTACTTGTCAAAAGTAAGGAACAATTATTAAAAGGACTCTAAATCATTTTTTAGTTTTGTTAATTTAAAACTTCGAAGTCATCAAGAATTATTGCACTTCCGTACCCTTACAGAATTTCTTCAGTAAATCAGATAGCTCCTCCTATTTTAGATTTTTCATTTATTAAATTAAATTTGCATCGTCTTAAACAAACTAGTACTTCTGGACCCGAATATATTATTGAAAAGCTGCTCTGAATCCCTTCTTACCCTTATCCTTATTATTTAATTCATCATTGAAATTGGGTTACTTTCCTGATTTATGGAAAAGCGTTACTTGTATCCACTTTATAAATCTGGTAGTCTTTTGAATGTATCGAACTATAGAGGGATTGCTAAATTAAGCGCAATTCCTTAGTTATTTGAAAGGATTGTAACAAATTTTGTTTCAGATAATGTGGCCCCTATACTTCGTCCATGCCAATATGGATTTCGTAAGGGTCATTCTACTATTACTAATATACGCCAGTTTTCCTTTGAAGTAATAAATGCTTTTGTTTAACGTAAGCAAACAGACGTTACATATACTCGTACTTGTTTTAGAAAGGCGAATGATAAAGTAAATTACAGACTTTTACTATTCAAGTTAAACATAACCTGCAATAATTTCATAAACTGGCTTTCCTCTTATCTCATTGGTAGGAAACAAGTATTTTTATTTGGAAAAAGTCTCTCCAAATCAATCAGTGTATCCTCTGGTGTTCCACAGGGTAGCCAACTTGGACCCATTCTATTTTTACTATTCATTAATGACTTGACCCATCCTATTATCAACTCTAATTTACCTAGCCTTGTGGACTGTCATATACTGCAGGATGATTTGGATAGATTTAGTTACTGGTGTGAATTTAATTTTCATAATTATGGAAAATGTAAATAAATAAATAAAGTGAACATAAAATGTATGCTTACACATGTGCTTCTCCAGAAGTAGATTGTTGGCTACTAAATTTAAATTATGTGGCTCTGAATTGACATCGGATGTTTCATTTATTGATCTTGGTTTGATGATGGACAGAAAGTTTAATTTTAATAATCATATCATTGCTATGGTTAATAAAGCATATGGTTTCTTTTATTTTATGAAATGCTGGGCAAAAGTGTATACTGTTCCATATACTACGAAACAGTTTTATATTTCTCTAGTCAGGCCAATTTTAGAATATGGTTCATTCTGCTTAATAAATCTACATTGGAATACTGCCCGTGAACTCCTTTCTTACAACCGCAGGTTAAATCTTACAAAATTACCCACGTTGAAGAGTAGGCGAACCGTGATGAATACGATTATGGTATATAATATAATCCGTGAGGTTGTGTCAAATGAATAATAAATATCAAAAATCTCTATTAACGTCCCATTTAGACCTTCTAGATACTATCAGTTTTTGCACTTGGGTTTCCAATGGTACAAATATGCAAGTGGTGATCCTTTTCGCTGTGTGCTGATTTTAACTCGTTTTATCATTTAATTGACTTCTCCTTAGGTATTTATGCATTAAAAACTTTAATTATTTTTTATTTAAACGCATTGTCTTCATAACAATTTAAACTACTTGCAAAGTACAAATTTTCTAACTGTTTACTTATAATTTTAATTGGATTCTAATGTTGTAAAAATCGAAGGTGGTGGTTAAACTTTAAGTTTTTAGTGTAGTTGTTAGATTTTTTTTATAGTTTTTCTAATTTTTTAATTGGTTTTGGTTACGAAGTAAAGTAAGTTAAGGTGGCTGTTATATTTAAGTTTGTATATATTTTCTAGAGATTATATTAATTTTTTCTACCGATTGGATGTTGACAAATATCTGTAGCTAATTGACATATGTGACGTATCGTGTCATCTCGCCATTATGGAGCAGTCCGTAATCGGTCGACAGGGGCGGGTGTGAGAGGCGAAGGGAACGTTGGCAAAAAAAGTATTGCTGTTCTTTAACAAGTACAGAATTATTACTTTTGAAAAAAAGTAGTATTGTTTTTTGAATTTAAATTTACAATACAACGGTACGAATATAGAATTATATCAACGTTTATAATATAGGGTGATCCACCTAGTTATTTTTTCAGAACAAAAAAAGATATAAAAATTCAAATCAAGTCTGAAATCTTTATTGGTAATTTGAAAGGACATTTTATGGCATTTATTTTTTGAAAATAATTACCTTCAAATGTTGCTGTATTGTGGAAATGAGCGTTCGGCGAAAAACGGAAGATCCGCTGTTTTCGACCAAAATTTTGTTCAGTGATGAGGCCCATTTCTGGCTCAACGGCAAATTCAATAAACAAAATTGCAGCATATGGGCTGAAAGGCAACAAGAAGAGGTTCAAGAGGTGCCATTATACCCAGAGCAAACCACGGTTTGGTGCGGTTTTTATGCTGGTGGAATCATCGGTGCATATTTTTTCAAAAATGACTATGGCCGGAACGTAACCGTGAATGGTGCTCGCTATCACGCCATGATTTCGATCTTATACCGTAATCTTGACGACACTTGCCGGCCACCTGCCATACAGCTGCTCAAACAATCGATCTATTGAGAGGTCATTTCGAAAAGCAGCTAATTTCATGTTTTGGACAGGTGAGTTGGCCGCCTAGATCGAGTGATATCACACCTTTAGATATTTTTATTTGGGGTTACGTAAAGTCCAAAGTCTATGCAGACAAACTAGCTACGATTCAGGTTTTGGAAACCAACATTACGCGTGTCATTAAAGCCATACCGGACGAAACGCTCAAACGAGTCATCCAAAATTGGACCCTCAGAATGGAAACCCTGGGGCGTAGTTGCGGCCAACATTTGAAGGAAATTATATTCAAAAAATAAATGCCATAAAATATTCTTTCAAATTAACAATAAATATTCCACACTTGATTTGAATTTTTATATTTTTAGTTTGTTCTGAAAAAATACCCCTAGATGGATCACACTATACTTGGCAATAGTGATGGATGACAAAATTTGTTTTGATTATTTTATTCCTAGTATTGCTACACGAATTAGATTCAGACTTCAACTTTACAACAAAAATTAAGTTTTATCTCGTCGGATGAAAACAAAAGTGGTACATGGCTTTATTATGTCGAATATTTGGTACTGCCTAGAGGTACTCGTATATACTGGAACCACTAGAGTTATGCGTTACTTATATTCTGTTGAAAATGATGCTCATAAATCGTCTTTTGACTTCTTGGGCTGTTACTTTATCGAATTTGTTCACCTTTTGTACAAGATGTATGCAAAATCCAGTCCCCCTTTGTCCCTTGCAAATTCGTTTGTTATCAGTCACTCCATGATACAGCCAGTTAATTATTCCAAAAGTAACACTGTTAATGCATTATTCATTCCTCGTTAGAGTAGCTCGAATTTATAACAATATAAAACGTTTAGCGCGTCTTTGTTTTTATTCGAATTAGCATTCACGAACAACGGCGATCATCCTTTTAAATGGTTGTGTGAAAGAGTAGTTTGTAAGACAACTTTGAAGTTAATAAAAAGTTGTTACTTCTTTTGTAACCGTCGGAGCAACAACGCATTTTACTCTGGCTTTTACAGCAGTTTATGGGCACAGAGCAACGTTAAAACAATTAAAAAAAATTGACATTGACACCGACCTAGATGGCAAATGTACGAGAGTAAGCTGAAATTACTCTTATTGTGGAGCCTAGCAACTTCGACTACAGCCTATCAGGGCACTGCTTTGTCAATTTATTAAACAACTGGTGCAACTGATGTTATCTGACTTTCAATCAATAGAGGAGTACGAAAACAGAATGAAGTGCAACAGACTGGTATCAGCATAGACGATGAGCTGGTTGCTCTCCAGAAGGATTTTGATCCCTCTTGGCAGTGGTGAAAAATTAATTGCAGCAAGATGTGAAATTCGACACAGTGAAATCGGAAGAGAATGCAGAAAACTTTCTATATAAGTAACATGGCTCTAAAAAAGGAAGTCCACTTTATAAAAAATATTGTCCTGACAAAAAGAAACCATACAAAATATGAGTAAAAGCGATGTTATTGTGAGTAAAACAATAAAATCGATTTGGTATGTAAGCTGCGTAATGTTTATTTTAATAAAAAAAAAACATTTATAAAAAAGCAATATGAGGTTCCCGAATTCGTCATAGGCTAGACTAGTCGTCAAAGAATGTAGCAAAAGGAAAGGTATCGAATATAAAAAAATTGCTCCTGTGGTTCGCTGCTCATCAGGTATGGCGTTTACTGCATAGTATAACTTGTACTTATATATGCTCGAACTTGACGCAGTAACCGCATTTCTGAATGGCGAACGTAAAGAAGAAATTTCGTGTTAGTTTATCCGACCTGTTCTTAACAAACTCTTTATTTTTTATTTTTATTCTAGCTTAAGGTCAGTTTTTTATTTTTATTTATTTGTTTCGATATTTTGCTATCCTTCTTAGCACCTTATGGAAATCAAAAAAAAAGGAACATAAAAAACTTACAGGAGTAACAATAACCAAACGTCACATCAAATCAGCATCTAATATTGCACTAACTTCAATTTCTCTGTTTGTATATAATATGTCTAAAAGTGTGACCAATGTTTTCTGTGTTCGTTTTAAAATGCATTATTTTCTCTTGTGGTGTATTTATGATGTGTAACATTTCTAAGGTATATCTTTTGTTGTAGTGCTTTTCCAATCTGTAGTATGTCAATGTGTTTGAAGTTTGGTGTGTGCCCGTTTTCTGCACAGTGGGTCGCAATTGCTGTTTTTTGTGACGCCAATTTATTTCTACATTTAATGTCTGATCTGTGGCCCGATATTCTGGTTTTGAGCATGTTTTTGGTCGTACCCCCATAAAGTTTGTCACACGTACTGTTGTTGTTGCCAGAGCAATGAATTCTGTATATAACATTTGCTCTCTCCCCTTTTTTAAATCTTTGTTTTCGTATTCGAAAATAATTGTTTTAGTGTGAGACTCCACATCGAGAGCCATCAATAGATTTCTTTTACAACAACGTGTGTGTGTGTTGTAAAAAAAGTTTAGTTGACTATGTCAACTTGTGTGCCGTGCCGTGCATGTACGTATGTTTAGCTCGTTTGTTTTATTTCGGTCTGTTGCTTTTACACATTGAACAGGGATTAAACCGGCTCAAGACCTCTTGCTTCTATATTTAAATAGAAGACAAGTTTTTAACAAAATGGCAAAGTGACATTGATTTTCGTGGCTGCACACTACTTTTATCATGATTTCGGGTCCGTGACAACCCTCTTCAGAAAGCCTTGCTGCAATTGTTGAAAGTAAAACCGAACTCTATAAGGCCAGGCTCTCCACAAACGAATGAGAACTACTGTTGTAAACCTTACTTTTCAAGTTTTCTTCACACAATTGCCGACGAAAATACAACTCACTCTTGCCAGCTCTAAAGAGACTCCACATCGAGAGCCATCAATAGATTTCTTTTACAACAACGTGTGTGTGTGTTGTAAAAAGAGTTTAGTTGACTATGTCAACTTGTGTGCCGTGCCGTGCATGTACGTATGTTTAGCTCGTTTGTTTTATTTCGGTCTGTTGCTTTTACACATTGAACAGGGATTAAACCGGCTCAAGACCTCTTGCTTCTATATTTAAATAAAAGACAAGTTTTTTAACAAAATGGCAAAGTGACATTGAAGAGGGTTGTCACGGACCCGAAATCATGATAAAATTAGTGTGCAGCCACGAAAATCAATGTCACTTTGCCATTTTGTTAAAAACTTGTCTTCTATTTAAATATAGAAGCAAGAGGTCTTGAGCCGGTTTAATCCCTGTTCAATGTGTAAAAGCAACAGACCGAAATAAAACAAAAGAGCTAAACATACGTACATGCACGGCACGGCACACAAGTTGACATAGTCAACTAAACTCTTTTTACAACACACACACACGTTGTTGTAAAAGAAATCTATTGATGGCTCTCGATGTGGAGTCTCTTTAGAGCTGGCAAGAGTGAGTTGTATTTTCGTGGGCAATTGTGTAAAGAAAACTTGAAAAGTAAGGTTTACAACAGTAGTTCTCATTCGTTTGTGGAGAGCCTGGCCTTATAGAGTTCGGTTTTACTTTTAACAATTGCAGAAAGGCGTTCTGAAGAGGGTTGTCACGGACCCGAAATCATGATAAAAGTAGTGCGCAGCCACGAAAATCAATGTCACTTTGCCATTTTGTTAAAAACTTGTCTTCTATTTAAATATAGAAGCAAGAGGTCTTGAGCCGGTTTAATCCCTGTTCAATGTGTAAAAGCAACAGACCGAAATAAAACAAAATAGCTAAACATACGTACATGCACGGCACGGCACACAAGTTGACATAGTCAACTAAACTCTTTTTACAACACACACACACACACGTTGTTGTAAAAGAAATCTATTGATGGCTCTCGATGTGGAGTCTATTTAGAGCTGGTAAGAGTGAGTTGTATTTTCGTGGGCAATTGTGTGAAGAAAACTTGAAAAGTAAGGTTTACAACAGTAGTTCTCATTCGTTTGTAGAGAGCCTGGCCTTATATAGTTCGGTTTTACTTTCAACAATTGCAGCAAGGCTTTCTGAAGAGGGTTGTCACGGACCCGAAATCATGATAAAAGTAGTGTGCAGCCACGAAAATCAATGTCACTTTGCCATTTTGTTAAAAACTTGTCTTCTATTTAAATATAGAAGCAAGAGGTCTTGAGCCGGTTTAATCCCTGTTCAATATCTATTTTCTTTGACACAAAATTTCAATATCTTAAAAAACTCGGAAATAAAGATATTGCGTCAAATGACACAAGCTTTTCGTCATCGCATATTGCACTATTGTTAATTCTATCTCGAAATTACACTGCATCCCATACATTGAATTTTGAATCAATCGTGAGCTTTTTCAAAATGTTTGTCAAAAACTTAAAGACCGATAGAGGGAATCCTTCTTTATGAATCTTAGAAAGTCCGTAAATTCTTGGAGCAAAAGCCGAGTCAGTATTGAGTTTGTTCTTCTCTATCACAGATATTATGTTGCACCTATGGAGTTCATCTATTAATTCGTTGTTCTTTCTTTGTAATGATGAGGTAGGATCTATAAGTCATATCGTCTAGAATATTACACATCCGAATATCATAGTCCTTCTTCTCCATAGCTACCGTGACGCTCCACTTGTCGGCATAATATTTAAAAATATTCTGCTTCGTTCCACTATTCAATACGAAATGGTCTCTCATACTTAAGCTGTTTATTTATGTGATTTTCTAACATAAATGTGAACTTAGTTCTTTCCCTTTTTGCTCCTCTTTGTTGTGTAGTGTTTGTATGCAGTTCTCTTCATCTGCAATGTATTTAAATATTGGAAAACTTTGTTTCGTAGTTAGAATTGCATATTTCTGCCCCAAGGAGAAAAGTCATTGTGTGTCGGACGGAATATCGGTGTTAGTTTTGTTTACGAACCAATTGTCATTTTGTATAATGTCAAGTTCTATCTTCTGTTTGTTCTTCAGTGCTTCAAATTGTGTTTTGTGTCTCTTTTATTCTAAGTATTTTTTATTTGAAAGAGCTTTTTCGCTGTTCCAAAGTTGCTCTTGTTCTTCAGTAGTTAACTGTTTTTCTTTCTGTTTTCAACTCCTTTATTGATATTTCGTTGTATTTAACATTTCATGTTTATGTTTAATTACAAGGTTAAGTACTATTGTGTGAAAATTTGTCAACATGTTCGTAAGTGGACTGTTTATTTTAAGACATAGGTTTCCGTATGTTTTAAATATATATTCTACATTTCTTGTTTTGTTGTAAATGAAATTAGGCGTGATGCCTAAATTTTTACATTTTATTAGGAAAGTGATTGTAGATTTTGAGTTTAATTGTTGCATCTCCAGTAGTTTATGTTTATTTATGTATCCCTTGATGGTACGATGTTTTTGTTTAATTTTGTTATAAACCATTGTTTTTTTTCTGCTGGCGTGCTCCCCGTAATACTTAATTTCGTGTTAGTTTATTCGACCTGTTCTTAACAAACAGTTTATTATTTATTTTAAATCAAGCTAAGGGACAGTTTTTATTTTTATTTATTTGTTTCGATATTTAGCTATCCTTCGATATTTCGCTATCCTTTTTGTTTGTTAATATTCTGCATTTCTTCATCTGTCGTTGGAAACATTTGTGGAGAAAGTTTCTAAATAACATCCACCGAAGAAGGCATTGGCTAAAAAAAAGAATGATCTATTTCACTTCTTTTTAATCAAACGTTAGAAGAACTTTGTTTATGGTAGCGTTCCAAACTATTTTGGATTTTTTCAACCCGTATAGAAATTTTTTCAAAAAACACACTATTACTGTCGTCCTCATAACCCTCAGGTTGTTTCATAAAAATTTCTTCTTTATTTTTATTCAAGCTTAAAGTCAGTTTTTTATTTTTATTTATTTGTTTCGAAATTTCCGTACATGGAAGCCATTGGTTCACTGTTATTCGAGTTTCAGAACACAATACCTGATATTTGCTAAATTGTAAATTTACTAAACAGTTTTAAAGCAAATCCAGGGAAGTCTTTCTTGACAGCCGTCAAAAGAGTCATCAAAGGTACCTTGGAGAAAGGTTTCCAAGGCCAATTAAAGAACTTTGAATTTGGTTGGCTATTGTGATGCCGACTGGCCAAGCAATATTAAGGATGGGCGATCGAACACGGGATATATTTTTAAGATGCAACGGTATCTTGTTTTACGAAATGACAACACATAGTTGCACTGTCATCAACGGAGAAATTTTTTTTTTTTAACGAATGTTCCCAAATCCTTTCACACCCGACCCTGTCGACCGAAGGGGCCACATTCCAAAGGACAACGTTGATACAGGACGCTATCACGCTCTGGAATCCGTAGTTTCGGTTCAAAGAGAGTATAGGCGCATGTTTAGCGGCAATCCTCCGAGCAGATGGACCATAAGTCAACATAAGACCTTACCATCGAAACCCTTCAGTTCGGACGGAGGAACAACTCGGCTGTATCAGCTGCCATACAAAAATGCAAGAGTTTCGAATGGACAACAAACTGAATGCAGCAGACTTCCCGATTCGCTTGGAATTTTGTCAGAAGATGCTTCAAATGGTGCAAGAGAACGGAAATATGTTGAACTGTCTTTTCATGTCTGACGAGGCCCATTTCGATTTAAACGGCAACATAAACCTACAAAGTTTTCGAATATGCTGTGCTTCCAACCAACACAGATACACCATGAGACGGAATTGCATCCACTTCGTGTCACAGTGTGGTGTGCAGTTTCATCATGCTGCATTGTCGGTCCTTACTTCTTCAAAGAAAATGGTCACACCGTTACGGTTACTGGAGACCGTTACTTGAGCATGTTAAGAGAAGTTTTTCTATCCAGAATTACGCCGAATGATAATTTCTTTCAACTCTGTGTGCAACTCCTCACATAGCCCGGCCTGTTATCACAGAGTTGCAACGAAAATTTCCGTATAAGCTGATATCCAGAAAATCCGCATTCCGTTTGCTCCCTGACTTTTTCTTGTGGGGTTATTGCAAACAGGAAGTCTACAAAAAAAAACCAACAAATTTAAATAAACTAAAGCAATCCATTCGAGAAACAATTGCGGCTATTCCTGTCTCTACTCTCCAAGCAGTAATGAACAACTAAGAACAACTATAAGTATACAATGAGGAAATTAGTACACTGCAAGTATTTTAAATTGTTATAAAGACAATAAAAGAAGTTATAGATTCAACTTAAGGAGATATAAAGTGTAAAAGCTGATAGTATCTAAAAGGTCTAAATGGGATGTTAATAGAGATTTTTGATATTAAAAATTCGGAAGCCAGTATACTTATAATTCTGTCGTCGCGGCTATGAGGGAAACCGTGTGGCTGTAACGATCACAACAGGAGTTTACAGGAAGTTAAACTCCAATGACATCATCTTCTGATAATAAATGTGCTATTCTAATAACACGAGAACGGGGCACATATACTTATATATAAACAAAATACAAGCAAGACGAATTATACCAAATGTATTTACTAAGGGCTTTTCAGCTGATAAACACAAGGATTGGTGTCATATTATTTATTTATGGCCTGTTTATGGTGGTCGAACGAAAATCTATTCGAACACCCAGTCACTAACTTTCGCGTAGAATTTGTTTTATGTATCTCGCTCAATTCGGTTCGCCTGGAATTACGTTATAACGTAAGAATGGAAAAACTACATTATAGCCATATCAGCAATTTTGGAATTTGCTTTCAGAAACCCTCTTATTATTGTGAATATACTATAATAAATTCAACTCTGCCTCTCTTTAATGACATCAGCTGCTGTAAGAGAACGCCAACAAATATGTAAACAATTCGTCTTTGGCGGTGGCTGCTGGTGTGTTGGTAGCTGTTGTTTGTTGGTGGCTCCTGCATTGTTGGTAGCTGCTGGTGTGTTGGTAGCTGCTGGTTTGTGGGCGGTTGGTGATTTGTTGGTGAATGCCGCACGGTTGGTAGCTGTTGTTTGTTGGTGGCTCCTGCATTGTTGGTAGCTGCTGGTGTGTTGGTAGTTGCTGGTGCGTTGGTAGCTTTTTTGTTTTTTGGTGGCTTCTATGTTTTCACAACGCGCTGGCTTGTTGGTTGCTTTGCTTGGTTGGTGTGACCACCGCTACCGTTTTGCTACTCCTGGGTGTCTCAATAAAATCCAGAAACATTTTTCAGCCAAACGAATAAAAAAACAAGTGTATGGTTTTGACAGTTCTTTTCGCATAAATGAGAGCGAAGAGTCACATAAACCAAAATTTGTACTGAGCGTTACGTTTTCGAGTCTCGGTTTTCGTTCGCCGGAGGGTTGTTTGATAAACCAAAACCAGCTGTTTGTCGTTTAGCACTCGACACAAAACATTCGTAAACAGGCCATTGATATGTACGAGCATGAATTTTTGCTTTTATTTTTATATTTGTAGTGTCATTTATTTATTTTTGATATGTTTCGAGTATGAATATTTTCTTTTATATGATTTTTGTACTGTAATTTATTTATTCTTGATATGTTTTAAAGCTTATTCAGGGAAGCTGAAGTTTTCGAATATCGATGCAAAAACAACGGCGAGTACATGACCAAAGTGCTTATTCCGTCGTTAGACACTTACATAGTTCCCAATGACCGGTAAATAAGCAGAGTAGTACCGCTGCTGAAGTTAGTCAAAGGAGAATCGTACAGGACGATCTCCGTGCTTTCGCTAGCAGTAAAGACGCTTGAAGCACTGATCCATCCAGCCAAATCGAGCACCTAATATGTGCTGATTATCAGCATGGGTTTCGCAAACAGCACAACACGTATAAGTCGCATTGAAATTGTGTCGTACGCTGATACTGTAAAATTTTCGCGTCCGAACCTAAAGCGAATATGAGAGAATATCAACTGTTACCTCACTGTCTCAGCACGCTACTTCGCTGCAAGGAATATAAAAATATCTGACTTCAAATCAACAGCCACACTGTTAATACATGGATTGTCATTTTGTATAATGTCAAGTTCTATCTTCTGTTTGTTCTTCATTGCTTCAAATTGTGTTTTGTGTCTCTTTTATTCTAAGTATTTTTTATTTGAAAGAGCTTTTTCGCTGTTCCGCTGTTCTATCTTCTGTTTGTTCTTCATTGCTTCAAATTGTGTTTTGTGTCTCTTTTATTCTAAGTATTTTTTATTTGTAAGAGCTTTTTCGCTGTTCCAAAGTTTCTCTTGTTCTTCAGTAGTTAACTGTTTTTCTTTCTGTTTTCAACTACTTTATTGATATTTCGTTGTATTTAAAAGTTCATGCTTATGTTTAATTACAAGGTTTAGTACTATTGTGTGAAAATTTGTCAGCATGTTCGTAAGTGGACTGTTTATTTTCGGACATAGGTTTCCGTCTGTTTTTAATATGTCTTCTACATTTCTTGTTTTGTTGTAAATGAAATTAGGCATATATATATATATATATATATATATATATATATATATATATATATATATATATATATATATATATATATATATATATATATATATATATATATATATATATATATATATATATATATATATATATATATATATGCCTAATTTCATTTATATATATATATATATATATATATTTAGATTTAATATAAACAAATATTTAAAAAAAAAAATATACATATATATATATATATATATATATATATATATATATATATATATATATATATATATATATATATATATATATATATATATATATATATATATATATATATATATATATATATATATATATATATATATATATATATATATATATATATATATATATATATATATATATATATATATATATATATATATATATATATATATATATATATATATATATATATATATATATATATATATATATATATATATATATATATATATATATATATATATATATTTTTATATTTTTATATATATATATATATATATATATATATATATATATATATATATATATATATATATATATATATATATATATATATATATATATATATATATATATATATATATATATATATATATATATATATATATATATATATATATATATATATATATATATATATATATATATATATATATATATATATATATATATATATATATATATATATATATATATATATATATATATATATATATATATATATATATATATATATATATATATATATATATATATATATATATATATATATATATATATATATATATATATATATATATATATATATAATATATATATATATATATATATATATATATATATATATATATATATATATATTATATATATATATATATATATATATATATATATATATATATATATATATATATATATATATATATATATATATATATATATATATATATATATATATATATATATATATATATATATATATATATATATATATATATATATATATATATATATATATATATATATATATATATATATATATATATATATATATATATATATATATATATATATAAGAAGACCGGTCCTTATTT